>CATIWM010040051.1:0-25052 GCA_949671775.1 Mallotus repandus | reverse complement strand
TAAAACTAATTAAAATGCACAGCGTTGGTCCTACTCTGTCAAACCAAAGGGAAATTGATGACGTGTCAGTCATCTTACAGTTCCTCTCCAAAACTCCTTATGACCTGTCAGTCACCCCTTTCCCTACTCCTCTCTCGTCTCCGCTCCCAGTCTATCTTCCTTTCCCTTCACTGTCTTACCGATAAACATAGACAAACACCCTTTTCTCCTCAGCTCTATCAGAATTTACCACAAAGAGTAAACTCCTTAAAACTAATTAAAGCTTTTTGTAATGGCAAGCGACACCGATGGCTCACGTCGCGAGCACTATTGATCACCTTCTGATGATGAACCTGAGAAAAATAACTCCTCCATGAATTATAAACATCGCCACCACCATCATCATCACCATTCTCGCCAGAGTAGGAGATGAGGAGAGAGTAACAAAGCGTCTCTTAACATTGTAATTTCACATCTTAAAAGTAAAGTCATACCCTTTAAAGATTTTAAGGAATACCCATCAAATGGGTCCTTATTTAATGGCTTTAGATCTTTACTTCATGTAAGGACAGATGCTTTTTATTTCTGGGTTTTGAAAAAGACATGTGACTAGCTATGGAAATATTTTTTTTATTTTGCCACCATGTTCTTATTCTTGTCTCGGGATCAGTTTGATTAAAGAGATCATTTACTTTCTAAATGCTATAATACCAAGGAAATGCAATATGATACTGAATGCTAAAGGAGAATTGCTAAGCACTTTTATGGCAATTATAGTAGTTATAGTAATATTGGGCCGATTGCAGTAGCATAAATTTTTGAAGAATTCTTGGTGGAGGTTGCAAGTGACATTGATTTGAAGATAGATACATTTATTGCCTTTAGTACTACATCAAATTCAGCACCATCCAATGCTCAAAGAAGTGTTGATGGAATATACAAGGCTATTGACATTTACTTGGACAAGCATAGATATTTAACAGAACACGAAAGAGGGGAGGTATGTAGGTTGTTAGATTGTCAAAAAATGTCATATGAAGCTTATGAACATTTAATGAATAATGGAAGGTTGCCATTGAGGTTTGTGGTGCAAATATTGTTTGTATCACAGTTGCTGATGCAAGGTGTGATTATGAATCAAGTTCATAATCTTGGTGAAAACTTATGAAGAAATGAAGTTAGAGAAGATATAGAGAACGAGGTGAAAGTAAATTTTGATGATGAGGAAGAAGTAAGGAGTGAAATGGAGAAAATGAGCATCAAAATGATGGAGTTAGAGAAAGAGTGTTGTACAATGAGACAAGAAATTGCAGTAACTGTAAATCAAAAAAAAAGGGAAGACTAGCTTGTGGAAGGAAATGAAGAGAAACTTGGGCTGCATGAGTAACACTCATGATTTTTTTTAGTGAAGTTGTTGTTTCAAACCACTGTATATGGCTTATGAGAACATATTTTATGCCTGAAATCCATATTTTCATATAGTTCATTAGATGAATCTGTTCTCACAAAATAAATTTGTTCTGTAAGTATTTCAATGATCCACTCATAAGAGTGGATCATTGTCACAAGAGTTTGCTGCACATGATAAGGATCTACGTCACATTAGTAGAGATGTGGAGAGGGATCGTAGTGCTAGTTATAGCAGAAGTCTTGGAGGGGAGGAGAGGCATGGCAGCTAGGATACATAGCAGAGGAAGATGGAGATGGATTGGGAGCAGAGACGAGAGAGGAGTAGGGAAAGGGATGATAGACATGTCATAAGGAGTTTTAGAGAGGAAGTGTAAGATGACTGACACATCATCAATTTCCCTTTAGTTTGATAGAGTAGGACTAACGATGTGCATTTTAATTAGTTTTAGGACTTGATTGTAAAAAATTTTACTTATAGGACTTAATTGTAAAAACGTACTATCTTTTAGGACTACCGTTATTGTTAATCTTAATAAAAATAAACCTTTACAAAATTAATAAAAGTAAAGCTTTCAATTAATTTTTTTTAATAATTAAGATATTTATTTTATTGAGACAAAAGCATATAAGAATCTATACGAAGATTAGCATATTTCATGAGTAGATAAAACCAACAAACACTGAAGCCGCAAGGTCGCTTCATGATAATCCAACAAAATCACGAAGCCAACAAACACATATCAATAATCCAAAAAAATCATGAAGCCACGCGAGTCCAAAATAAAAATCAATTCCAAAAAAGATTGAAGAATTACCAAGATCGCTTCAAGATTGGTTTTTTTTTTCCCCTGTAGGATTTGGGTTCTACACCTTAAACAAAAAAGTCTATTGAAATCTTGAGAGGAAGTATAAGAAAATATTTGAGATTTTTTATTTATACCATCACATAAAAAGTCTGTAAAATTACATGAAAGTCTAATGTCTATAAAAGTCAATGACTTTTTGAATACCACCTTACTTTTATAAACTCTATTAAAGTTATAATTGAATCCCTTCTAATTTTTACAGACTTTTTTTAACTCTTTAAAAATTTTAATTGAATACCCTCTGACTTTTCTAGACTCTTTAAAAGTTCTAATTGAATACCACCTAACTTTTGAAATCAATTAAAATCTTTTAAAATTCTAATTGAATACACCCTATTAGAGAATGGGCATGTTTCCACTAATGCAAGTGATTATATGGAGATTAGTAAAGTGTATGACTTAATGAATCATGATCAACACGCATGGAATGGTAAACTAATATTAGAAATTTTAAATGATAGTGACAAGAAGAAGATTATAAATATCCCGTTGAGTAACAAAAGTACTCCTAACAGTTGGTAATAGATCAAGGAGAGGAGAGGTGACTTCACAGTCAAAAGCTACTATAGAATGATTCAATATTCTAGAATGGATGGTTCTCTAAGCTCGTACAGGGACTTGTGGAAGAAGTTATGGCAATTAAAGTTGTCAAGGAAGGTTAAAATAGCAGTTCGGATAGCAGCTAGGGGTTGTCTACTCACTAGAGACCTATTGTTGAAAAGAAGAATTGACATTCATGTTTTCCGACCTGTATACAATAGTCAAATGGAACCATTTACCATGCTTTGTTAACTTGTAATTTTGCTGCTAAATGCTTAGAATATTCTCGGCTCAGAATTGCTCAAGAATGGTATACATCATTCCTTTATTGATTGGCTGAAAGTTGTTATATGTAACTGTAATGATGATGAGAAAGAAATGATAGCTATGATTTTTTGGGCCTTTGGAAAATAGAAATGATGTGGTGTGGAATGGTGCTTACTGCTCACTAAAAAAGGTTTTGAACCAAGCAGGTTAATTACTAGTGCAGTGGAAAATGACCAGAACGATTAGTAATATTTATTCCCTCCTCAACACTAATTCAAAAGATGGGACGGTTTGCTGGAAAAAACCATCAATTGATGGCTCAAGGTCAATGTCAATATTGCATTGTTTCATGATGATAATGAGTTGGGTTTCGGCTGTCTACTTCGAGACTTGAATGGCAAGTTTATAGTAGCAACAGCTTCAACCATGGAAGCTTCACATCAATAAGATTCTAAGATTTAAAGCTCCAAAAAAAAAAAATTATTATTTAATTAGAATATATTTTGAATTCATAGATAACACTTATAAATAATGGTTTGTGTAAATCGTTATGTTATGACTTTATAGGTAAAATAGAACAGTTTAATATGCAAAATCCTTTAATATTACACCAACAGGAGCATATTCCCTAAAATCATTTAATTGTTTCAAAAATATTTATTTATTTTATTTAAATTTTAAAAATATTAAAAATTGTTAGATTTAGATATACTATACAAATGACCCAATTTTTGTCAATAGATTTAATCCATTTTCAGATTTTCTAATTTATTTTGAGAAATGAAATATGCGACAGATACACAGAAGAATCCATCACAATGGTATTGAATTTTGATAGAAAAATTTTCATCCTTTAATTTTTTTTAATAATTTATTTTTATAATTTTTTCCTGGGCTTTAAAAGCCCAGCACCACTCGCCCTATGCTATATGGGATGTTTTAGCCTGCTTGAGTCCATCTGAGCTACCCCAACTTCAAGATCCATATTCCAACAAAGCAAAAATTCAGAATATAGCCTTTAGAAGTTCAAATGAGACTGGGTTTTAAATAATTATAAAAATAAAATATATATTTTATTTATTGTCATACATATGATAATTAATAATATAAACTGGGTGTAGTGGGCATCCGGAACCTAACCACTAAAAATCGAATGACAGGATTTTTTTTTTTTTTAATTTGGAATCGAATCAAATAAAGTGATAGTATCTAATTAAATCCAACTAAAATATTTTGATTTAAGCAATTAGTTTAACAATTTTATTTCTTCAAAAAAAAAGGAAATTATAAATTTTTATTTATTCATAATTTATTATTATTATTATAAATATTTCATTAATAATAAAGCTAATTTTTTTTTTTTGTTCATAATTTATTATTGATGTTCAACTCTCAAAAAGTCTCATAAAAGTCTCAAAATCTCTTTCTAATGACCTGTAAATATAATTTAAATTTAAAGATGATTGTGAATCCTAGACTACCAAATACTTTGGTGCTTAAGCTATATATATATATATATAATTCTTTATTTCAGTTCTAAAACTTTTAAAAAATATTATTTTTATATTTTAAATAAAAATATTTTATTTATTATTTATTTTATTATTTAACTTGCATGATAACTATATAACTCACCAAATAATAAAAAATTAAAGATAATTTTTTTGTTAAATTATTAATTTAATTCACAATGTTAAATAAAATTATTTAAATATTTTAATTATTTTTAAATATATAGCTTTAATTAATATATCATAAATAAATAAATATTTTTTATATGGATAAGACTCAATTAAATTTGTCAATAATATAATTTATGTTATATTTTAAATAATTTTTAAACTCAATTAAATTTAAAATAGACAATGTTTTTAAAAAATATATTTCTTTGTAAAAAAACTATATGTTTAAATTAGATTGTTTTATGACTAATATTTGAGCAATCAAATAAATGAACATACTTTTTTATATGAAATAGCATAATTTAAAGAATATATATTTAAAAACACATATTCAAATATAGTTGAGTTCTACAGTTATTTGAAATCTAAAAGAAATTATAATGTTAACAAAACTAATTGAATTTGTCCAAATCTATAAAAAAATTATTCATATATGATATTGTTAATTAAAATTATTTATTTTAAATAATTAAAAATACTTAATTAATTTTATTTCTCATTGTTAATGCAACTAATAATTTAAGGAAAAATATTTTTAATTTTTAATTTTTAATTTTTAGTTTTTAGTTTTTAGTTTTTAGTTTTTAATTTTCATTTTAATTTTTAATTTTTAATTTTTAATTTTTATATTATTTTTAATGAGTTATATAGTCATTATCAAAATTAAATAACATAATAAATTATAAGAAATAAAAATTATTTATTTAAAATATAAAAAATTTTAAAGTTTTTAAGTTTGATTTTAAGAGTTCACTAACGGATAGAACTAACAAAATAACTTATTTAACCAAGAAATAGACTCCCCTGCTAGAGCATGGTAGCCCTATTCGCATATCGACATATGAAATTGAACTAAATACAATTAAATTCAAAGATTAAAGATTTATCGTCTTCCAGTGGCAGCCCCACTGTTGACTGTAAGCTTCTTTCATTAATCAAAGCTTGAAAAATCTCCAATGCATCCATCTCCACCACAAGCTTCGAA
Organism: Mallotus repandus; assembly: GCA_949671775.1. Lineage (NCBI taxonomy): Eukaryota > Viridiplantae > Streptophyta > Magnoliopsida > Malpighiales > Euphorbiaceae > Mallotus > Mallotus repandus. Next base: position 19,323 of record CATIWM010040051.1, on the reverse strand, counting down.
GGTTGAAACATCCTCAACCAAGATAAGGATTCTTGAATCCATATTGCTAAAGCATCTTTTAAGGAATATAATCCTTCCCAAAAATGAGCACAAGCTGCTATTACTTCATCATTTACATTATGAACTTTGCACTTAAACCTCATTTTTTTGGATTCCTTAAAGACAACCACATCAACATTTACTTTAACCCATCGTGAGGAAGGTGGACTCCAACATAATGCTCCTACTACTTTTGACTCACTATGCCACCCAATTAAGTCTCCAAAACTCTAAGGAAATTACCATTGGCACTGCACGCTACCTGCCATGTTTAGAACTTTTATTATAAAAGAAACTTTATTATTCTAAACTATATTGTTTTTGTTCCACCATAGACTCCTAATCATCATCATACTCAAGCTGCATATCTCTTCAGTATGATTATCTATTATATCTCTTAATGATACCTAGAAATTCCCATAATACCGCCTAGTATTTAACCAAATATCATCCCAAACCGAGGCAACTAGATTCCAACAATGTCTAACAAACTCACACATCACAAATTCATTTTCTTTTTTACACACCAGGCACAAATTGGGAACCTCCACTTTACGAGCGTAGACTGTGTCAATAGTAGGAAGTAAGTTATTGTAACTTCTCCAAACTTAAAGCTTTACTTTGGTGGAGATTTTGATACTCCAAAACTTCTTCCAAAATCTGCATTGGCCATCATCTCTCTTACATCTCATGATTTTGATGATAGTAGCTTTTTCACTGAAAACATATCTTTGTTATTAAACAACTAATACCATTGATCAAGTGTGAGGGTATTTGATTGTGTTAGATTTGTTAATATTTTTATAGTGTTCTGATGATGTTAAGTGGTGTTTTAGATAGGAGGAATTAATATTAAATTTTTTTTTTGTTTTTACTGTGTTTTATAGAGAAGGAGGCAAAAAGATGGTGAAGGAGCAAGTTAGGAGTAACAATTGGAGCAAAACCATGAAGTTGAAGTTGCTGTTGTAATCGAAAAATGATAAGTTGCAGAGTTTCTACTACAATCACAGGTCCATCATAGGGCACCTACGATTGTAAGACCTGTATTGCAGAACTTTTTGTTGCATTCGCATGAAGCCTAATTCCAGTTATTTTTAGCTAACATGTGAGCTAGCACACAAAAATTTTGAGGAGAATCTAAGGACTATTTTAGAAGACTAGAAAAGGGGACCAAAAACCTAATGTAGAGAGGAGGTAGACCATATTCTAGAAGATCAAGAAGAGCTCCATAGAACAAGAGGAAGAAAAAGAAGAATCTAAGCTTTATTGATAATTATTTCTTTTTCTTTTCATTATTCTCTCTTGTATTTTTATGGATTTTTCTTGGGATCTTATGAATTTATTATTGAATATCATACTATGTTTCGCTAAGTATTTAAGTTACTAAGATTTTACAAACTCATATGATTTAAGTTTATTAATATAGATCTTGTTTATATCGATTGCATAATGTGTTTATTATATTGATTGTTGTTGTGGGTGGCTAACTATAACTTGATTTGATTTAGAGTTATGCTTCGAGACATGGTAATTTTAATAAATCTATAAACACATATTGATGAGTTTATGAATAGAGATAGCCAAGCCTTTAATCAATTCCCTTTGGGTGTACTTAATAATTTCTTATATTGAAATTATTTTACCTTAGGCGGTGATGAGAGTTAAACCTTAGGTTTGTAGTTGATTTCTAATATATTCAACTAATTATTGCTTGAGAGAGATTAATTGGTATAATAGGAAACCCAGGATATACAATAATATAAATGGATCTCTATTTGGTAACTTAATGATTATGTAGTGAATCAATTCCTAGCAACCGATATTGATTTTTATTTTAAAAAAATATAGTCGTAGTTTGTATTTTTGTTTAATTATTAGGGAAAAGGTGCATTTTTGCCCCTAATGTTTATTATGGGGCTTGGATAAGCCATTGATCTTTTTCTTGGAATAAAAAATATAAATTTTTAAAAGACCAACTATTTGAGCCCTTCTTCTAACAGAGATGTTAAACACCCGTTAGTAATGCTGACAAGGCTAAAAGTGGCCTTACTATATAAATATAATCTTTGTTTTATTAAATTATTTTATTTTTATTTGACCAAAAGTCACCTTCTATATCTTAAACCTACGATTTCTCAAAAAAAAAAACTCCATTTTTTTTCTAGTATTTCTGGCTTCAAACCTGCACCCACCCACTAACACCCTAAATTAATTCATGTCATGCACATTTTGAGTCACATCATTAAGTAAAAATACATCAAATAATCCAAAGTATATCCAATTGTGCTTGCTTTCCAAGCTGAACTGCGAGTAGCGAAGTTAAAATCAATCAAGATTGGTATAGTTTAAAGAGGCCTTCTTTTATCCTTCATATAAATATCAACAACTGCCTTTATCAAATCTTTAACTATATTATCCGGTGCCATAATCACCTAAATTGACACTAAACTCCTATCTATATTCACATTTAGCGGTAACTTCATCAGCCTATTCTTTGTCAGCAGCAACTTCATATTTCATGTTTTCTCAATCCACAGATTTCCATCATCTTCTCGAAATCCACAGACAATTTTTTCATAGGAAAATAACAAAATTCAAAGGTTATCAATGTTGCCCATTGCAAATCATAAAGGAAAACAATAAACAAAAATAAAACAACAATCAAAATCTATTCCATAGAATTTTAGAAATAGTACATCATCATCGTCAATATACATAAGCCAAAATAAAGCCCAACATAATAAAATGATGTTTAAAAATATCAAACATAGAATCAAGAACACTATCATCAACTCCACAAGTCAATTACCAACATGTGATTCCAGTGTTAAGGAGAGCAACTTCTTCTTGTGGGCTTAATGAATAATTGAGAAAAATAAGTACAAAGAGTGTTGAGGAGGCAGTTGCCTGTGGTCGAAGCCCCGAGGTCACAAGGATAGACGCATCGCTAGTAGAGGAGCTGCTTATGATAGCAGCTTCACTAGCAGTATCAGGCAAGCAAGGAACAGTTGTATGTCGATAAGCAGCTGGTGACTCGTGAAGGCTAGTAACGGACTTAGGGAGAATCACATGGTGCGATACAACAATTTCAATGAAAATCTTGTCAACTCCATTATCAGTGGATTTCTTTTGAATAATGGAGATCAGTGGATTTTTTTGAACCATAAGATCAGTGGATTTGGAAAATAGAAAAAAATGGAGTTTTTTTTTTTAGAAATGGTGGATTTGAGATATAGAAGGAGATTTTTGGATAAATGAAAATAAAATAATTTAATAAAATAAAGATTATATTTAGGGATAATGACTCTATCAGTTTTATAAATTATGCAAAATTGTCAATTAAGTCCTATAAGTTATAAAATTTTCAATTGAGTTCATAAAATTTTTAAAGACTTTACCATTACTCCTCAACCATCAAAATTGACATAATTATATGACGTGTCAGTCACTTTGTAAATGGATATTGGATCAACTTGGTGATGTGTAAGTCATTTTTTCCATGTGGAAAGCACATCAGATGCTAAAACCACATCAAATTTCCACAAAATGAAACATTAGGGTTCCTTTTTATCTTTCAACAACTAAACATTGTAATTTTTTGTAGTTTTTCTTCTAATACAACAATACAAAGTTGTGCTTTTCTTAAAAATTGTCATCTTTTTCTTTGTCTTCTCCAAAAAACTGAGTTGATAGATATGGTCCAGAGATAACCAATTTAGTTGATAAAAGTGAAGGTTTTGTATGGTGCTTTGACAAAGAGGTATATATTTTAAGTTGTATTTTGGAAAAACTGATAATAGAAAATAATTTCTCAGCAAAACAATTTGTCAACAAGTTAAGCCTTGCAGAGAATGAGCTGAAGGATGAAGGTTCTATGTTGATTGCTAATGCAAATAAGGGGGTTATGGCCAATTAAACGAAGTTGATTTAAGTAGTAACCAAATCAAGAGAGATGGGGTAAGGCTCTTAGCACATGCCATTGTGCTAAAGCCTAGTTTTAAGTTACTAAATATCAATGGCAATTTCATATCTGATAAAGGAATTGATAAGTTGAAGGATATATTCAAGAGTTTACCTGGTATCCTTGGGCCTTTGGATGAGAATGATCTAGATGGTGAAGATCTTGATGATAAGGCAAAAGAAGAAGATTGAAAATTTCGTATAAAAAAACCAATAGCCCATAAAATTTTTGATAAATAGAATAATAAATTTATTGAAAATTGAATTATACAATTTATAGAGAATATACTAAATAGAGGCTTCTTCATTTTATTAGAATTCTCATCACCAATAATCAATATAATGATCTCATGGCCAGAACCCAAAAGCTCTTTTGCGAAATAAAACCCAATAACAACATGATCATTATTGTTAGTATTAACTATAAGGACCTTTTTTATCACCTGTAACACTAGTCTTGACAGTGGATGTAGAGGTATAGAAGCGCCCTGAATATATTAGGTATGGCAAAGATGTTGGAGAGATAGAGACAACAAAAAAGATAAAGGAGAAGATGGAGAAAAAGATGAAAAAAAGAGGTAAGGAAAGGGTACAAGAAACGACAAAGAAAGCTTGGAGAATGGCAGAGAAGAAAGCTTGGAGGAGGGCGGAGAAGAGAAGAGGATAGAGGATGATAATGATGGAGCAAGAGTAGCCATTAATGACTACTTACATACCTTAGATCGTTTTAGAACCAAGAGCATTTTTAAGCTAATTTTGAATTCTAAATTCAAACTAAAACTCTTTTTAATAAAATGGCTCATAAATTATATGTCTTGAACATGTCAAACATGACCTGCACTTCATTAGGCTAATATAAAGAGATTTTCAGAGTGACTGACATGTCACCTGGTTCTATCAATTTTAATGGTCAATGACTAACAGTGAATTTTATAAAAAGTTTATGGACTCAATTAAAAACTTTCTAATTTATAGGACTTAATTAAAATTTTCATATAACTTATAGGACTAATGGAGTCACTTTCCCTTATATTTATATGGTAGAGTCCCTTTTAGTCTTGTTAGCATTTCTAACGGATGTTTAGCATCTCTGTTAGAAGGAGGGCTCAAACAGTTGGTTTTCCAAAAATTTGTATTTTTTTGCTCCAAAAAAAAGGATTAAGGGCTTATCCAAGCCTCGTGATAAATGTTAAAAGCAAAAATGAACCTTTACCCTAATTATTATTTTAGTTATTGAATTTCTTATTCCTTCAATTTGATCATTAGCTCAAAACAATATAAAGAAGGACTAATAGGTGATAAGCTCCAATTCTCATAGGAATAATACTTTTATTTACTCTTTATTACTTTGTCAACCCCTTATACTTCAGGATTTGCATTTCCATGGGCCAACAAGGCATCCTTATAATTGTGGGAGTGCTCGTGAGGACCAATATGACTTTGCAAATTAAGAAGTCTTTGGCTTATGATCATGGGGCACTTAATCATGATTGTGTGAGGGATCGTGAGGAGTGCTGAAATCTTAGAAAATTTAGGTTCTTTGCCTCCAAATGATCACCAACAATTGTCTATCTTGTATACACACTTAGGCACACATATTAGGAAATTAAAATTGATTTGTTAAGGTTAAAACATGGGTAATTGCACATTGATCATGTAATGATCAATAATAGGTTTTTAAAATAGTTTACCATATGCTCACCTAAGCCTCCTAAGTATACTCTACTCCAAATGCCTCACCAATTTCTTGATCTTATTATTTTATTTTCTTATCGAAGCAGTCTGCTGAAAAAATCAGGTACTGCATCACCACACATGAACCACATCTTCTTCGCTCTGTCTCCAATAAAAATATTGCTTAGCCAAGATATCATTATACTCCTCTTGGGTTCTCTAGAATTATCAAATTCCTTCTTGATCCCTGCAATGAAAAAGAGAAGTTAATTGCCTTTTGCAATCTTGAATTTTTTTTATTTTTTTAAATTGACTTCACAAAATAGTACACTAATCTTGAAGATAGGAACTGCAAGCTTGAATCTTCACTTGAATATCATTATTGCCAAACCACAGTCTTTTTCCACCTTTCTCTTACATTTTGCTTCTCGGAGCCAACTATTCTCAAACCAAAACCAAGACTTGCTTATGACTTCTTCCTTCTCTTAAATAATTAAAATGATTGGCAAATGATCATAAGTTGAAGCCTCCATATTGTAAGCCTTTGTGTTAACAAATGAATTGAGCTATTCTTTTGAGACAAAGACCTTTTCCAATTTTTCCTCAACCCATTTTGTTTGTTCCTTGAGAGCACTCCCAAGTGAATTTATTCTCTTACAAACCTAAGCCAATCAATCCTAATTCCTCCACTGCCATGCAAAAACCATTAATGAGCCAATTTGGATGATGAACTCACCCTCTTTTCTCTTTAAAATCAATGATATCATTGAAATCAACCATACAATAGCATGGTAGATTCGACATAATAAAAAGACTTGAGAAAATTCCATAAGCATTCTGGATATCCATAGAAACTAGTAAAATTCCAATTGAAAGAATTCTCACCCATAATTTTAATGTCAATGTGATTAGTAGAATATCCTATTAAGGTCACTGACTTCCTTTTTTCCTAAAGAATACCCAACCCACCCTTATGGCCCACACAGTCCACAATAGACAAGCCTTCATAGCCTCTTATATTGGACTAAGTCCTGAACATGAACTGTTTGTGGGTTGTTAAGCCCACAGCAGTTCCAACTAAGGATAATCATTATCCTTGGTGTTGCCTACTTTCTAGAGCACACTCTACAAGTATACGGATCATAATAAGTAATATAATATTGATAAGTAGAGTATCGTCATACGTGGATTGATAATTAAACAACTATTGGTCCAATTGGTTTTGTTTAGAGTTCACAAATGACTTGGATTTAAATAAATATAAAAACTAAACTAACAAAAAAATAAAACAAACACCGGGCTAATTAATGAGAAGAGAAAATCAATATAGCAATGATGTTGTTAGGAATTTGATACGCCACATAATCCTTAAGTTAATGAGTATATCCATTCATATACTAGCACATCTCGAGTTTTCTTAATTCATCAAACATTCTCTCTCAAGTAATTATTGACTTTATTTGTTTAAATCCATTAGCATATACTAAGACTTAACTCTCATTATCACTAAGATATTAACTAATCTCAATCAAGTAAAGCATTTAGCACACCCACATAAAAATTGAATTAAGCTAAGTTATCTCTAGTCATTAACCTATTCAACTTGTGTTTATGGGTTTACTAAGATTGTCGTTTCTCAAATTATAATCTTAGAACTAAAAAGCTATAGTTGCCCATCTACAATAATCATCAAGGAATAATAAACACAATATGCAAGCTTGAATGAATAAGATTTATAACATTAAACTTAAATCATATGGGTTCTCAAATCCTAACCACAAAAATAAAACTAGCCACTTATGGCTTCAATGTTCATTATCCAAATAATACAACCCAAATAAATATTCATCAATCCTATTAATGAGAAAACAAAGTTAAAAGAAATTGTTATTAAGAAGCTCTCTAAATCTTTAATAGCTCATTCTTCTCCAAGCTTCTTTTTTCTCCTCTTTCTCTTTTTTCTTTTTGGGTGTATTTCTTGTGTTGATTAGAGAGAGAGATCTTGGATCCTGGGTTGGTTACTAAATTTTAAAGCTCTTGTCCTTAAATATCGCCTTCTAGAATGTCGTTGCATATTTCTCCTAGATTTGCTCTTTTAATTAGCATACGTTAACATTTCTTTGTTGGAATCGAGCTGTCTGCAATCGCCAATACATATGTGATCTCAACGTAGGGCCTGCTTGAAGGAACTTATGCTTGTATTGCTATTGTGCTAGCCATTGAAGGTCTATTACTTAGGGACTCTGTGGCTGCCACATAAATCCAACCCCTAATTGCTTGTCTTATACATCAAGTACCTTACGATGGCCAATCGATGTATGATCAACACAAAAAGATTTTCCCTGCTTCTTGGCTCTTTTTCAGCTCACTTTTGCCCCCATCTTTGCACCATGCACCTCCAAATTCACTTTTTCCTTAAAATTAAAATAAAACACATAAAAGTATGTATTTATACTAACTAAACTAACCTAAATGCACCTAAAACCCATAAATGCATGTTAAAATGAATCGTAAAACTATATATAATTTAGCATAAACACCTGGTAGGTAGGGAAACCAGAGCCCATTAATCCATCATTTTTTAAAAAAAATCAAACTCTGTATTACTTTCTTCTAGCCCACCTTCATGACCTTCCAAATCCAGCCTATGATTCATAAGCCTCCTTTTAGTATCCACAATATCTAATTTAATTAACTGTGTACTCTCCTCCTACTATATCATCCTCAATGATTTTTTACCTCATTCTAACATTCTTTTTAGGGATATTCTTTCAATTAAACTTTATTCCGTGACTAATGAACCTTGTTTGGTCCTATGTGCTAAGTTAACACATATAACTCCTCCATTAGGGCTATTTCTGTTTTGGTTACCTTCCATATCCATTGCCATCTCTTCTTTATCCAATCCAGCCTATCGAAGCCACCTTTCTCGTACTTGATTATGAGATCATTTAGATAGAGCACGAAGCCATCACCATATGCTCGAGGAATGTTCCCATCAGATTTTTCAAATAATTTCTCACAAAATTTTTTAATATGGTCAAGTTTACTATATATGAAAAATTATTAGCAAGCATTCATATTTGGAAGCAATCTAGAACCACTCCCTTCCTATCTTAATCTTCATACATCGTTTCAAAGGCCTTTAAAGTTTAAATTCTACTCGAATGCGCATGTAGCTCCTCTAAACTTCTACAAAATTTGTTGGGTCTACTTTAATGTATACTCCACTATAGTTGCCTATCTCCTTCATAACTCTGACATAAATCCCACTGGAATGGTAGGGACTTGTATCCAAAAGGATGTAGAATTTAATTCTACATTGAGCAGTTGTTCATTTTCCTCAACTTCTTTTATCAGCACTAAACAATTATCAAACGTCCAAGGTTCGTTATCCAAGACTCGTCACTCGTAAATCTCATGGAAAGACTGAAATAGGAACCAAGTCTGGGTTACTTTCTTTATGTAGACCCCTTTTACTAGCCACCACAACTTCGTCAGTTTGTTCTTCATTGTCGAAAAATTAATAACTTTATCAATTAAAAATCTACCAATCAGACACCATTAGTGACTATGATGAAATCTTCTCTCCTCTTCACACTTAACAATTAGCCCTCCATTATCATCTTCTTCTAAAGACAACTGAGCAAACACCTCCTCCATGAATCTTTTGTCTCGTGAACTCGATGCAACCATTTTGGGATAAAACTTTGAAGAAATTGAATGGATCAAGAAAGCTCACTAATTTGGAGAGTCCTACACACTAAATTTGTTATCGAGACAAGACAAATTCACTTGCTAATAGACAAGACCCTCTCAATTAAGTAGTTGACTTTCTCAAACTTATAAAATTTGATTATAAAGAAAAAATTTTATAGAATTTAATTGTAAAAATAATATAAATTATTAGATTAAAAATATTATTGTCTCAATTCTAATTAATGCGATAAAATTAAATGGATCAATAAAGAAGATAAAAATGTTCTTTAACAAGTTGATACATTGTAAGGATATGATAATTCCTTTTTAGAGCTCTCATTATTTTTTATGAATTAAAGATATCGTAATACTCTGTGTTTTTTCATTGTTTAATTCTAACCCATATAAAACGCAACCCAAGTTCAAAAGTTTAGGTAATAACATTGTACGCCATAATAAAATAATAATAATTCTGTATTTCAAATATTATATTTAAATACTAAATAATTAATATACTTTTTAATTAGTTAATATTAATGAAATATATTAATCATTTGTGTAAGTAGGAATATGCTTATAATATAGGCAATTACTTATTCTAAAATTTTCACTACCATGTCCAAATGAAGGACAAGGAAGGATGAAAATCAAAATTCAATCTCAAGGAAAAACTCAAAAAGACAAATCCAATCCATGCAGCAAAGAAAATAAAAAAGTTACAAGGATGGACCACTTAGTTCTTGCATGGCCATCATTAATTCACGAAGAAAAAGGACCACCCCTTGGAGATTATTATAAATTTACCACTATTTTTTTAATTCAAAAGATGAAATTTTACTATTTTATTTTATGATTATAAAAATTTATAATTTTTAATATCTTAGAAAAAATATTATTTCTATTTAATATGGAGATTAAATGAATTATGAGTTAAATAAAAATTTTCTTTTGAATATTAATAGTAGTAGAATTTAAAATTTACATTTTATATTATACTTTTATAATATTTTTTATCATTTAACTATTAGTTTTTTCGATAATACTATTTTTATTCAATCTTTTCTTCACCGTAGACCCTTTTTTTAATATAAAAAGAAACAGTCAAAGGTCTCCACCACCACAACACAACCCCCACAATCACAGGCAAGGACTCTGTTCCATCAATCAAAACTCTTTGTTTACTGACTCTGAACTTGCATTTCGGATCACCACATGACCTTTTCTTAACTTCCAAAACTAACCCATTTTTTCTCTTCTCTTCTTGGCGCACAAGATTTCTGTTTCATCAAAACTAAAAGCTATCTATCAACAAAGACAAACCCAGCTTCTCTTTTGTCTTTTGTTCTTTTGTTTGTGGGTACATCTTTTAGTCCCTATCTTTATCTTTGCGGGTACATCTTTAGACGACAGGAAAATAAAGATTAAACCCTTTTTATAGTTGTTGTTTAACGCAAAGTATCAATCTTTTTTCTTTTCAAGACATAAATTCTGTTCTTTTTTTTTTTTTTTATTCCTTGTTAACTATGAGTCCTTTTGTTATCTTCTTTCTCTGCTCCTAGCAAACACAAGCTCTGTGTGTGTGTGAGTTTCTATTTTTTGTTTTGTTGATGATTTGATGTCTTTGGCTGTGTCAAGTTCTAGTGGTGCTAATATGGGGCTTGATGATGACAAAAATGAAGGAGAGAAGAGTCAAGCAAGCCCTCATTATGATGGTCGTGAGGGTGGTGATTCAGGAGCAAGAGAGAAATATGGGAGGCAAAAGAGTGAGACTGAGTACTCTGCTAATGAAGAAGATGAAGATGAGGAAGGAAGCAACAAGATTCAACTTGGTCCTCAATACACCCTCAAAGAACAACTTGAAAAGGATAAGGTTTTTTTTTTTTTTCTTCTCTTGCAATTTCAACACTTTTTAAGTTTTTGCTATTTGTGTGTGTGTTTAGTGTATGCATGATAATTTGCTGATGGAATTTCAATTGTTCAGGATGATGAGAGCCTGAGGAAATGGAAGGAACAGCTTCTTGGTACTGTGGATTATGAAAATATTGGAGGTATCCATCACATTTGGACCCTCTTTTAATTCAGAGTTTATAATTGTATAGCTAATTAAAGGTTCTTCTAGAATTTGGGTTGTAAATTCTTTTAATCTTTCCTTGGTTTCTGTTTACTTTGAAATATAGTGGCTGGTGTTGATGTTACTTTGACATATTTCTGTTTAACATGGAGTCAGTGGCGTTGAATTAGGCCAGAAATCTTTGTACTATAATGCCCGTGTAAGCTACTATTTAAGGCACTTTAAAGTTTTAGATTCTAACTGTATTGACATGTTTAACCTGTTTATTAATCCACTTTTGGCAATTTTTAAGATCTTAATACATAGTAGAAGCAATAATTATTGCAATTTGACCAATAATTGCTGAAGCTTGCTTTACTGTAAACAACAATAGCAAAATCTCAGCTTTTTACTTGTCACTACGGCTAAAATTCTGTCGCTGAAGATTTTTCGGTGTCTGGTTCATTTCGCTTGTTATTGTTAATTTGATTTATGCAGGATGGGAAGACATTTTTTCCTTACCAGATGCATGCCTCAAACAGAACAGTGTCGTAGGGGCTGTTCCCGCTTAGGGAACATTCAAGGTTCAAGTTATGGTGAATGTAATTACGTTTAATTAATTGTTAGGAGACATATACTACCTTTATAGTTGTGCTTGAATCGAACTGAATTAGTTAAAATTAATGGATTCTGAATACTAATGGTTTAAAAAAAAAAGATCAATACCTTATTTCACTGCTATATGAATTGTTATTATATATGTGCAGAATCGAGTAGTTTTGCTGACCTTGCTACTCTAACCATGTTATATTCATGCAATAAATCGTCCAAACAGTCTCTAAATCCAGTTTTCCTTTTAAACAAATTATTGCAGAAACTCTTGAACCAGAAGTGAAAATCCTTAGTCTGTCAATCATCTCACCGGGCCGATCCGACATTGTCCTGTCTGTCCCTGAGAATGGAAATCCAAAAGGCTCATGGTTTACGTTGAAAGAAGGCAGTCATTACAACTTGATGTTCACTTTCCAAGTTAGCAACAACATTGTATCTGGCCTCAAATACACTAACACTGTCTGGAAAACTGGAGTCAAGGGTGAGCTATATCTGCATCCTAATTCAATGCTACAGCTGATGTTTGCTTACAAAAACTCTAATGTTTTCCTTATGGTGAGCCTTGTTTCAGTGGACAGCACAAAAGAGATGCTTGGCACCTTCAGCCCTCAGCCAGAGCCTTACACCCATTTGATGCCCGAAGAGACCACCCCATCAGGCTTGTTTGCAAGAGGATCATATTCAGCAAGATCAAAGGTCAGCTTTAGCAATTTTACCCCCACAACTTTTTCCTTGAGTTGGCTAATAAGACATATTCTGGCATCATATATCCATTTTTTGATTCAAGAAAGGGAAACATAGATATTTTCTCAATGATTAGTAACTTGGTAAATAAGCAAGTGAAAATAAGCAGAAATAATAAAATAAATCAAAATTCAAACTTTCTAAGAGTTGGGTTTCCCACAGCAATGCCAAGCAGACTCCATAATAGTTTAAACTGATTTTGATGAAATGGGCCTCTACTCATAAATTTTTTGCTACAGTTATTTGGCTGTTGTCACATTCTACTATTCTGTTTGTGGACCATAATTGGTTGAAATCCATTTAAGAATATCAACTAACTGTGTTTTACATTGATTCTGCATTTGAGAACAAAACATGTTTGGTCTTAGGCACGCCCCATGTTCATGACGCACAATCTAATTTTATCCGAATCAGATAATGGTAGCAGTCTTAAAAAATTTTAGCCAATATTTTGTTTTGCGTTTCCTTCATCAAAATCATCTCTATCATGCTTTCCATCTTACGTTGCGACTGTACTCATGATTCATCTTATCTTATAGACAATTGTGGCATCAAATGTATTAAACTGTCCCACCTACCTCGTTTTGAAGGCAGAGCACATTGCTCTTCTATATGGTACATGTGGTCCATTAATTCAAGAACCAGTTTTTGACAGAGTCTTGGCCCATGCTGGACTGTGTACTTAATTCTTGATGTGGACTTAATTTGCTTTGATATTTGATCCAAACCCATAACAGCATTTAACCTTAACTACCTTTTTTTTTTGTGCTCTTTGTGTGCCTCAGTTCCTTGATGATGATAATAAGTGCTACTTGGAGATCAACTACACCTTTGACATCAAGAAAGAATGGGCTGCTACTTGAAGTATGCTGCTGCCAAAAAAAAATCAACCGGCATATTGTGTCCTTTATTAGGCTAATGTCTGTCTTTATCAGTTTCAAATTTTGTTCCCTTTAGACCTTGTTTAATTATTACTTCCACAGTTTTAATAAATGGAAAGCCTAGCCTGTTCTGCATTTTTATTTCTCAAGTTCTATCCCCTGCATTCCTCAAATTCCGAGCATCAGCATGACTGACATCGCCCGGACTGGATTGTTTACGAGCAGGCTGGGTGTTCCATTTATTGTAAGGGGCAGTAACTCAATCTCAATGGTGTTGTAGGAGTGTCGAAGATATTAGAAAATTTAGTAGTGTATCTAACGAGTTTGGTTTTTGTTTCATGTATTGTAATTGTACCTCTTTATTTCAATTCTTTAGCTTTTATTATATGCTAAGGCCAAACTTAACTTTTGGTCTCTTTGCTTTTCAGTTTTTTTATTGAATCTCTATACTTCAATTTTATTTTATTGAATTCTTATATTTGAGTCATTTTACTAATCTATTTATAACCATTCATATATTTTATAGGTATTAGTACATAAAAATGATCAATAGTTATAATTAAATAAAAATAAATTCAATGGCTCTAATTTCATTTGTATATATACAAACATTTGAACTATAGCAAGACCCTTATATTTTTATATTTTCATACATTGAACTCTTCCAATAAAATTTCGGTTCCTATATTTTAATATTATATATAATTAAGCCCTTATAAAATATATAATTGACTATCTATATTTTTAAATTGTACTTAGTAAATTCTCACAAGTTTTATTTTTAACCATTTAAATTTTTATGTTTAAATTTTTTTTTATCTTAATTATTAAAATACATATTCTTTCAATATATTCTTATATAGTTAAAATATAGGCATTAATTTATAATAAATTTCAATTAATAAAAAGATATATATAATCTCAAAAAATATTTTAAAAATATGTATAATAGAAATTCAATTTAAATGTGTATGATAAATAATTTTTCTATCTATTTTGATTTAAAATATTTTAATTAATCATCAGCATTTATATACCTAATTAATAAATATGTAATTTCAGTAATTTTTTTACTAAATCAACCAAATAAAACTATTAAGAATTTAAATCATTATTTTTTCATGATTTTCTTATCTAATTTACCTTTAAGTCATATTTTAAGTCTTTTAATTTGGTGAATTAAAACTCTTATAAGTCATTTACTTATAAAAATATTAAATAATATCATAAATATTTTCATATTTTTGCCAATTGATAGATAAATGTAATAAATAAAAGCATTAGTATTTTAATTATATGTATGAATTATTGTAGCTTTTAAGGTTACATGAATTATAAAATATTTCAACTAAAGATAATCTAAAATTTAAATTTATTATGTGTTAAAAAGTTGCATTAATTACATATTTAATTAGAATTTTAAATTAATGAAACCACAAATTTATTAATCCTCTATACAAATACTAATAGCTTTCTTAAAATATTTTTAATCAAAAAGATAAAAATGTTTGATATATTTGTATCATACATATTTCTAAAAATTATGCACATTTTTATTTACAGAAAATTATAAGAAATTGATAATCTATATTTTTAACTAGATAAAAAATGAAAAAATATGCATTTTAGGATTTTAATAATTAATTTAAAAAATTTTAAAATAAAGATTTATTTGACTAAACATGAAAATTGTAAGAAATTAAGTAGCATAATATATGGATTCAATTATATATTTTGTGAGGATTTAATTGGATATAGGAACTCAAATTTTAATGGAAGGATTTAATGTATACGAAATAAAAATATATGGATTCAATGAAGAAAAAATAAAAATATAAGGATTTAATAGAATAAAATTAAAATATAGAAACTTAGTGAAAAATCCAAAAAGTAAAGGGATCAAAATTTTAAATTTTTGCCATATGCTAATATTGTAGCTCAAATACTTTAAATCATGGTTCTCGAATGAGATTGGTACGTTCTATCAAATTAGACTAATCAAAAATTAGATTTGAGCCCAATTCAATATATAAACTCTTTTTAGAAGAGCTTGACCGTCTTGGGTTGGAATGGTCCAATCACAAGGCCATGGCACCCCTTACGAGGGAGAGGTTCAAATCCCCCCTCCCCCCTTAAAAAAAAACTCTTTTTAGAAGAAGAGAAAACTTTTCTCTCTCCTAGTCTAGAATACTCTGAAACTTTTGTTGAGACTCTTATTTATGGTTTTAACTCCAAAGGACTGTTGCCGATTATTTTTTATCGGTAATGATCCTCTTTATTTACTTTTCTTGTTTTATATGATATTTTCTTATGTAAATAATAATAGTTTGGATAGATCTGTGAGGTTGTTCTCCCTTTATTTGTGTTTTATGGTTATACTCTCCCATGATTGGAGTTTGTTATATTTTGAGGTTCAAGTGGAATTAGCTTCACCCTTTGATGCAGAATATTGGCTCCAAGTTCCTGCTGTTTGAGAAATTGTATAGGTGACTAGATTTCTTTCAAATTTGGTGGTGAACCTTTTTATAAGCGTTTTCTTCAAAAATCAC
This sequence comes from Mallotus repandus, assembly GCA_949671775.1. Taxonomy (NCBI): domain Eukaryota; kingdom Viridiplantae; phylum Streptophyta; class Magnoliopsida; order Malpighiales; family Euphorbiaceae; genus Mallotus; species Mallotus repandus. The sequence continues at coordinate 3,115 of CATIWM010040051.1, read as the reverse complement.
TTCAAGACTTACTATGGCAGGAGTCAAGAATCATATAAATCCACAAAATTGATTGTTCTTTATGTGGATGTAAGTGTCTGTTTTGCCATCTCTTAGCAAAATTATGTGTACTTCTTTGGGAAGATTTTCATCCTTATCTGATCACTTTTGAATTGAAGCTTAGTTCTAATCTTGATCTGTTTATAGGGTACAGTAAGACTTTAATTTTAACAGTACTTGTTATGTGTTGTTTCACAAGTATACTCTTTATCCTATTAATGATATTATTGTTTTAGTTGTTTAAAAAAAAAACTCTTTTTAGAAGAAATTTCGGTTCAACTTAATTTGAATCAAATATAATTAAATTTTGGTTGGAGTTATCTATTATGCCTTAAAACCTGCTTAAAAGGTTGAGTGGTCAAGTGTATAACTTCATTTGAAGGCATATCAAGTAATTGATTATTATCTTCTCATTCTCAAGTTGGAAAAAAAAAAAAAAAAAAAAAGCTTAATTATATTTTGCTCTCTGTACTTTTATTTTTTTTGAGATTTTTTTTCTTACATTTTTATTTCTATAAATTGACATCTTGCATTTTTATTTTGCTACACATATATTTTTCATTTTTTTTTTTTTGCATATTGCTTTAAAAATTGATGAGATAATTTGTTGTGCTTAACATGAAAATTATTACTTTTAAAATGTATATAAAACATTTTTTATCCAAAATATGAAAAATATTATTTTATATAAAAATTTAGATATATTTTTTAATTTGAAATATTTAAAATTAAAATAAATGAATTTGTTTTTTTATTTGTGAAAAGAATTTGAAATGTGAGATCGGTACTTAAAAAGGTAAGAAAAGTATGAAAATTAGAAATATAAAATTTTAAGGACTAAAAATAAACATTAAAAATTATATTTAAAATCTATAAATTGATAGTAAAATAACAAAAAGATGAATTAGTGTAATGAAAATAAAATTATGGAATATCGTAATGGATTTTTTCAAAAAAAATCAATTAATATATTTGAACAAATATGAGAAGTTTTAATAGTTTACCCAATTTTTCTGTTTTTTTTTTTTTTCTTGCCATTTCTACTTTTTCTTTCCCATTACAAAGGTAAAATCATGACGGATTGCCACAACACTTTCTTTTACTTGACGAAAACTGATATTCTTTCTACCTAAAAAAGCATACAATAGCATGAAGATATACTTTGTGCATACAAAAATAATACAAGAACATGAGAAATGAAGACCACCAAACTAGTAAAACATGGAACCGAATCAGCTTGACAAGGCACTCTTAGCTGCCTATAGCCAATTTTGACAGTAACCTCTCATCTTCCCTTCCAACCCCATCAAAATTTTCTCACCGTTTTTCCTTACACGATTAGAACCTTCCATGATTGGTGGCAAGTACCTTTAAGCTGAAACTTTTCTTTTATTTTTTGAAAAAGTTTTATTTATTTCAGAGGTCATATGCCCAACAATAATAAATACATACGTGTGTGCGTGTATATGTGTATGTGTGTGTTGTATTTTTATTGACTAAATATAAAATATTTGAAATATATAATATTTATCTAACCGTTAAGTGTAATGCTAACGAATATATTTAATTCAAATAAATTTTACAAAATATCATGAAATTTATTTGTAAATCCAGATAAATGTGATAAATGTGTTTGGTTAAAATAAAAATTTGGATAAAATTCATTTACAATATACATATATATGTATGTGCACGTGTGCGTGTATGTATGTGTGTTATATTTTCATTGACTATATATAAAATATTCGAAATATATATTACTCATTTAACCATTAAAATATAATGCTTAACGTGTAATATCGGTTAATTAAGTTTTTAATCTTAATCAAATTTGTTAAATGAGAAATTGAATCCAACGGTTTAGATGTTAAAACGTTTGAATAATATAATAACAAGGTTATATCATTAGGTTTTGCTAGTGATGTGTAAAGAGACCCTTAAACAGAAAGCATGCATACAGACTAAGCTTTGCCTAATTGTGTTGATAATGATATCCATTGGTGCTAATTAAAACAAACAAGACTCATGTGCCAAAATATAATTCAATATCCTAACAACTAATTTGGTGGGTCTGGAAATTGCCACTAGACCTTCCTTGCTCTAAGTACAAGACGAAACCCACCTCCCTCAGTCAAATTATGATCGATTTGATTTATTTAATACCCAATTTGACCCCTAATTTACGAATGATCACATGCTCCACTTTGCCAATTTAGTTTTACAACAACAGATAATAGTATTAATAATAGCTTAGGTGATACCCCATATTAATTAGTGTCTTACTAGGTCAAGATTGAGGAAGGCTCTCAAGGTGAAAATTTCACTAGCCATTCTTTTCTTCTACGTATTTGGAGTCCTAAAACAAGCTAAAATAGTTGCCTAAATGGAGATCCGTGCATAGACATGTATCTAGCTAGCTACTATATAAATATACATATATAATGTGAAGTTTCCATCAACGTAGCTTTGATCTAGTAATCAAGCATCTTAATTAGTAGCTTGTGTGGGGATTTGGGTTATCTTGATATATTTTTTTTGTTAATATTAAGACATAGCTTGATATCTTTTTTGGTTAATATTAACACATCAATATTAGTTATGGAGATATTTTTTGAATTGTGCTATAGAGAATTAGAATAATAGGTTATTCACTTACATTTATTTATTATAACCATATGGTAAACTTCAAGAAATGTGTTTAAATATATTTAATTTGAGAATTTTAACTTTTAGAGGTACTATTATTGATGTGATTTTAAAATTTAATTGATGAAGAAGGATTATTCAATTTTTTAATCATAAATTTGATATTGGCGAGAGTAATTTTCTGTAAATTGTAAATGAGAAAAATAATTAAATTAGAATGAGACTGAAATATTTTTTAATTATAAATTAAATTCTATATTGCTTTCAATTTTTTTCTTTATGAAAAATTTACTGTTTAAATGTGTTAATTTCTTTTTATATTTGATATTATAAACTATGACAAATAACAAATAGTTCGAACCCTTCTTTCCTCGAATGTCCATATTAAAGAATAAAATTCAGAGAAAATAAAAGAAGTGAAAATTCAAGG
>CATIWM010040044.1:0-33956 GCA_949671775.1 Mallotus repandus | reverse complement strand
GGAACAATTTGATTCCTAAATTATGTCCAAGTGTATAATATAAATCGAATTACAGATTTCATTAGAGAAATGGTAAACTTAAAGAAACTCCTGAAGTTGCCATCCATTATAAAGCTGGAAAAAGCTCTTCATTTATGTACATTAGGCCAACCATCCAACTCAGTCTATAAGACATTAAATCAAAAGCATCTCACTCCCTTACCCGAGCTCTCACTTAACAACTAAAGAAAAATTATGGAACACCCATTGACACCTCAGGATTTACTCGTTTAATGCCACATGCTACAGTTGATGACAAAGAGACATTTCTCTACCAAAATCAGAAGTCAAATTCACCTGTTGCCTGCGGAAACAAAGATGTCGGCAGCAGAAAAATTTTGGAACATATGATATAAGACAGAAATGCAACATAGAATCAAATGAATAACATTTATTCATTTAAACACTCACCTTATTGAAGAGAACGTCTTTGTTGTTTATGCGCATGATACCATCCTTGAGGGTGCACTTCCACTTGCTCTTGGTACGAGTTACCTATCCAAGCAAATTACTATGTTAAATACTAGAATGCTGTTGAGAACCATGCATCTAACTAACCATACCGACTTCCACACACTCAGAGGAGCAAAAACAAAAATTGCCATGTCTGTATGTCACCTTATCAAATTGAGCCAAAACCAAATGCTGTGTGTTCATATCCTCCCCTTGGTCTACATCGTCCAAATCATCCTCATCGTCATCATCTTCATTAAGTGGCTCATCATCATCATCATCATCTACTACATCATTTTGAGGGATGACTGCAGGAGTACTTGCCTGCATATCTAGGTTTGGAGAAGGAAAGATTGCAAAACAAAAAAACGATACAGCTCAGTATATCTCATTTACTCTTTGTCTGTCTGTTTGTCTCTCTCTCTCTCTCACAAATACAGGCACTAATTCATCATTGAGAAAGGAACAGAACCTTCAATACAGTTCAAGAACTTACCATTAGGAGCCGGCGTGTTTGCAATGTTGTAATCTTCATTGACCCCTTGATAATTATAAATCTTCAAGACATTTTTTCAAACCATCATGTTTGTTAGTAAATGATTAAATGAATCTTACCACCAAGCTTCTAAGATCTTGTGTGAAAGAAACAGTATGCAGCACATGCATTAGAATCACATAATCATTCATGTGTAGTCTGCTGCCTTTCTAACTAACCACATTTTACTACATTTATTTCAAGCCAATTTTATTATAACAACTGACAAAGACACCACAAAAAGGTGTGCTGTATACATGCATGTAACCCCATGTGACTGTAGATATACTTCAGATAAGTGGAATACTGTCACTCGTGTGCTTTTCTTTTGTGGAGCAGAAAACATTGGTTATGATATAACAGTTATCAAGGACATTTTTTGGTTTATTTACCAAATAAATAAATAAAAAGCTGGAACTTCTATTTTCTTAGAAACAAGGAGAATATAAGTTTCATCTTTGTGTTTCAATCAAATTTCAGCAAAGAATATTTCTTACATTGGGAGTTGAAAGCACATCATCATAAGGATCAGGTATGGGCCCATCCAGCTGTGGAATCTTCAAGCCTCGCCTCGTCACATTTGACAAGATCTCAATATCTGCAGTTATAATTCTATCATGTCCATCATGGGAATCGTTTCCTTGGCTTGCCTGAAATTTGCAATCACACCATTCAAACAGATAAGCAACTTTCTCAAGTTAAGAGGTATTCATAAGGAATGAACCATTTAAATGGCTCCAAACACTGAATATAGAAACCATATCTCTTTTTTTTTTTAACAGAAACATAAATTATCAATTTATGTTTGTGTTTGATGCATAAACAAACAGGATATGGCTCACACACACAGACATAAACTTTGTTCATTTCATACATCAGAAATTTTGCAGCAACAATATCACCATAGTCATAAGTAAAATCCATCTTAATTTCTCAACTCAAGCAAATTCATGCCACCTATTGTAGTGACTGCCTTCAACTTCAACAAAATCCCAAATTATTTCTCAAGTACATATCAATACTGTTATTTCCATTACTTGCAACTGGAACAACAGACGCGTTATTTCATAGCATCATTCACACATTATTCCAAATGCAACATCCAAAAACTACAAGAGCAAAACCTCCAAAAACCAGAAGAGAAAGATACCAGTTACAATATCTGTCCAAACTACCTATCCAACACTATCCTACATTTCAACCCATATCCATGTTAGAGCAAACCATCCAAAAACCAGAAGAGAAAGACACAAGTTACAATATCTGTCAAACCTACCTATCCAACACTATCCTACATTTCAATACATATCCATGTTACCTAGCACACCACTTGTTTGTCAGCTCAGAAAAATAGCAACAAATCACAACCAGTCGCCCCTACTGAAGAAGCATGAAAAGGCCCAAAAACAAAAAGGAACCATAGATAACCTCTAGAATCAAGCATCTGGGACTCAGAAACAAACACCAGAGTTCACATAAAGCCAACCACTTAAAATATTCAACTCTTACCCAAGTTAGCAAGTTAGCTTCAATTAGTTTGTCATTAGTGATGAATAGAAAACATCAATGCTATCTATATCATTTACAGTTTCATCCTCTGTTTTTATTAACAAGTCAAAATCTAGTTCCAGATTTTTGCATCTTGTTCCTTAAAAAATGCTCACATCCTTAAAAAGATAGAAAACATTATCTTGAGTTTAGTTCTAGGTTTATGATCTTTGTTCTTCAAATTTCCACAACCTTAAGAAAGACAAAGAAAAGAGTACAAATTTTAACCCCTAACATCATATCCTTGTCCATTGAAATGACCAAAAGGTGGCCAATCCTGAAATTCCTTAAAACAAAATCACCAGCAATCCAGAATTTGCCAACTTGCCCAATTCAAACACAATGTTGGTAATTGGGCACCATTCATCAAATTATGGATAGTTGCAAAATTAAGAAATTTTTTTTTTTTTACACCATTCGTGGTACAACCAAATAAAGAAGACAACTTCTTCATAATTTAACTGATTTCATAACCAGTTTCACTGACTTGGACTTCAAAGTTCATTGATTGGTGAAAGAACTTCATTGTTTAATGATATATATATATATATGAACGGGAATTTTAGCAGTATTTCACTTCATTTTATATTTCCAGAACATGGCTCTAGTTCAGGAGAATAACATTGAAGCCAAGTGACATGTTTTGGTTTATTGGTGTGCAATGGAGATCATAATACAGAAGGGTAGTCAAACTGCTAGAAGTCATACAGTGATGAACCACACTGTCAGATCTGGGTAAAATGAAGAAATATATTTTTTTCACTCATACAGCAATCTACAAATATAATACATGTCACATGAAAATGAAAAACTTGTACACTTCAAATACAACGTTAAGTTTTGCATATAATTAAACAGAGGATCAGCTTCACAGCCAAAATTAGTATGTCCTTCCTACAGCAATGCATTTAAAATCAGGCGGAGCACGCATTCCATGCAACATACTTAACTGCATTCAACCTCCAAAAAAAGAGCACACGTACAAGTTGCACATGTATGAAGACACACAACATACCACCTCCTCCATAATTATCAACCAGCAAAGCTCATGCAACTGCAAATAGCCAGCAATATACACGATATACAGATGAATATAGTTCCAGATATTGGCCAAGAGCATACAAATAACATGAACAATATTCACAAATTAGTTAGCAATCAACAAATTTCACACATCATTCTAGAAGAGACTAAAAAGTTTGCAGAAAAATAATAATACTACACTGACGTTTAAAAAAATTGAAATTGAGTTGTCAAAATGGCAATTTTATCTTCAATCGGTTTTCATCAACAAAGAGTAGCTACTGCTAAATATCATATGGAAGAAACATACATATGATCTATTCATTTTCTTCAAACTTTAATCCTTTGAATAATTCTTGCCTTCTTACATCCTATCAGTCTCAACCTCACATCCATTGACATTTAAAAATCAAGAAAAGAAATGGGATATAAAATGTCAGATCATGAAACAAACACACAGATCTACTTGTTAGTTATCATTACCAATACACAAAGCCAATGAATGCATGGATCATTCTCTGATTCAGTTGTTACCACTGAAATGATCACTAACAAATTTCTGATGTAGATCTAATGCAAAATTTATAAACAATATTTTCTCAAAAATACAACAACACATTGGAACACAAGAAAGAAGAAAAGAAAGACATATAATAAAATACAAAAATAGTGCAATGAATTAAGACACAGAACTAAGCAAGAGTCCACAAGGAAGAAAAGGAAACAATTTTATATTGATAAACATTATGCTTAGCACTAAACATCAATCTAATCCAGACACTCTTCCAGTTGCCTAGTAAACAACAAAACCCAAAATAAACTGGTAGCGAGCAGCAAAGGAATGTTAGGACACATATTTGACAAGCCACCGATTGGCAAAGGTATATTCATTTTAAAATATACTCAGCTCTCTCATCATCTCCTATTTCTGTCTTAACAATTATCCAATATTCAAATTGTCCACACAAACTCCCCTGTAAGAAGAATATTGATGCCTCCACAATTAATGCAATATATGAAAGCCCAAAGCTTCAAAATAATATGTTTTGCAGCAGCTAATGCTCAGAAAAATTTTGCAAAATTCAATGCATCTCAGACAAAGTGTGTTTGTTATTTGCTATTCCTGGTAGATGAAATTACCCAATTCTAGTGGCTATACTTATCCAAGTGCCATGTCAAAGGCAGAATGCAGCTTATGTCCAAAAAGGATTATTATAGAATGAACTTATTATAAAATGATAAACAAGTAAAGGCAGCATATACTGCAAATAAATTAGAAAGAAGATGCCATTCAACCCATAAAACATCAAGATAGATACCCCAAAGCCCAACAATATATGAAATACTTTAAATATGACAAAAGCAAGCATCGACTGGTAATGTACAAAGTAGGGAAATGCAAGATAATGATAGAGCTTCTCAATAGGTATGAGACACCACACAACAATAACAAATAAGAAAGAAAATGCAACTCGACCTGTAAAGCCCCAAGGGGGGTGTCCCCAGCTCCGTCTTGCTGGGGTATGAATCCACCATTGTTATATTGCGCAGCAAAATCCTCACGCTTGCGCTTTCCAGAAGGCGGCATAAAGAAGTCCTGAAATTTATCCAATTTTAAGAGCAATTATCAATTATAGTCAAATAGTAAGTTATCATTGCTATGAGAAATAATAACAAACAGAAGGATTTTCAAACCCCACCCCCCAGATCTCCTCTCTACCTTAGGCAGTCGGGATAGGGGGAGGAGATGGCAGTGGGAATCAAACCAACACCCAAAAATGACAAGACAAGCACCACTTCCATTTCACCACTTTTGGTTGGGCTGTTCAAAGTTAGTTAAATTTGAAATGTGACTTTTACGTCAAACCACAAAAACAAGCAATACTCAGCATTTAACATATATAATTTATCTGCAATTCCAATGTACATTAGCAACACAAGTTACCTTTGTCATGGTTGGATGAGAGGATCCCCTATCAGCCTCCTCCCGCCCTTCCACATAGGCTATAATAACATTGCATGAGTTAGCTAAGAACCATCCAAAAAAAAAAAAGAAAAATGGAAAAGAAAAAAAAGCTGCAATTTGCAAATGTCTTGTCGTACTTACCAATGTTAACATCAAGAGGGGGCCTTTGATTTATCCAAGGAGAAGGAGGTTGCTGTTAAAAAACAATAATGGGTAAAGTCATTGACTATATTCATCACTAACTCATAAAACTACAATTCGTGAAGAAAGCTTATGCCCATTAAGGGGGAGAGAGAGAATGATTAAAAATAATCAGTACCTTATAACTGAAGCGGAATCAGAATTTAGTGCTTACCATGTAAGGACTAGGCCTCCCAGATTTAGCTTCAGTGCTGCCACCGGCATCACTTACAGGAGTTGGATACTCACTAGTAGGTCCAGTAGGAATGTTGTACATAGAAGAGTTGTCCAGACTTCCAGGAGTCTGTGCAGTTCCCGTTAAAGGTGTTTGAGCGCTCCCTGGTAAAGGTGTTTGAGCACTCCCTGGCAATGGTGTCTGAATGGGAGTTTGCAGCGGTGTCTAAAATTCCAAAAACCCACAACAGTAATTAAAATTAATATTCACTTAAAAAATCAGAAACAATTAACAGATATCAAAAACACTGCTAGGTAACAAATGAAGCTCAAGAATATGAAAATCAGCTCAAAATGCACAGAATATTCAGATTAACATCTCAATTATCGATCTGACAACACAGAAACAATAAGTTGTAAACTTGGGTTATATACACATATAGTTATCACAAAAGAAGGTAAAAAAAAAACTCACAGGAGGAAAGAGTAAATCAGCAGTCGGAGTCTCGTACTCCTCAGGCCCTTCATATGGTACATTAAGGTCATGAACTGGAGTAACTGGACCACCAGGCACTGGCTTAGTACCTGAAGACCTCTCTATTGGACCGCATATCACTCCCGCGTGCATCATTTTCATCTCCCAAATCTAACCCAAAAAAAAAATTATATATACTCTAAGAACCCTAGAAATGAAATTGCAGATCCAAAACAACACACAGCTTAAAATTCCATCCAAGAAAAGCAAAAAAAAAAAAGCCAATCACAGAACCCTAACATTCAAAAACAGTAACAGAAACTGAAACAAAAAGAAAAAGAAAGGATAAATAAATCAGTTACTGCTTGGAGTTCATTGAGGACACTCTCGCCGGGACCATTATTGATGAACTCCTCCCGGACCTTGTCAACCACATCCTCGATTACTTGAATATAAACCGCACTGGTCGTCGACGATGTCGCCATTTCCTAAATTCTCCCTCTCCGCTCCGCTCCTCCTCCGACGACAACCAATATTCGACAATTTCTTTGTTCCTCACTTGAAATTAAAGAAATAATCAAAAAATAAATAATCGATAAGATTGAATTTATCAGAAATCTAGGGTTTGGGCCTGTGAAAGATTTGGGTGGTAAGAGCAGAGAAAAGAGCGAACGGCGAAGATCGGTGAGAGAGAGAGAAGCGGACCAGAAAAGAGAATAAAGAGTGGAATATAAATAGGTTTGCATCCGATTTTATGGAGTGGGTCCACGTGTCGAGATCTGCGTTGCTCTAGATTTTTATATTTTTTTTGTGTGTTAATCGATCGTTACTTCTGCTACTCATTTGTCACCGCCAATGGTTTTTGTCTTTCTGCAGGTCCCGGTTGTTTTGATGGACAGTCCAGATCATCCAGCTGCTCTCTTCCGATTTGACATGCACTATACACGTTAATGATTAAGGAGGTCCTGTAGCATTTTTAATAGTATTTTTTATTAAAAAAATAATTTTTACCCAATAAAAAATATTTTAAAAAATTTTTAAATATAAAAAATAAAAAATTAGATAATTTTAATAAATTTTTTATATTTTAAATTTTTATTTTATTTAATTTTTTTTCTTTTATTTTTTATAAAAAAAATTTCTATTCATTTAATTTTCTTCATCTATTTAATGCTTAATGCAACCTTTTTAATAAACATATAAATATTAATTAATATTTTTACATAAAAAATTAAAATATTTTAGAGTGGAGCTCTTTTCTCTAAAATAAAAATATAGAGAATATATAGAAGATAATTTTTTTAAATTGACTCTTCAAAATAAAAAATTTTGCTTAAATAAAGAGCCTATTGGAGATGCTCTTATACTAGACGTATTATAAATTATTGACATAATGACAATTTTTAGTCTTATAATTTATATTATTTTTCAATTAAATTTTATAAAAAAATTATTTATAATTAAATTTTAAAAAAATTCCTTTATATCTTAATCAAACTAATTTTCTATTAGTTAATTTTTAAATTTTAGTTTTTTATATTTTAATTTTAAAACTTTCAAATATATAAATAAATATTTTTATTTTTTGTTTATAACTTTATTAAAATAATATCAAAAAATAAAAATAGAATTAATTAAATACTTTTAATTATTATTAAATACTTTTAATTATTATTAAAATATATCAATACCCCATATTAATATTCAAACCCAAAATTCAAGCCTAATAAAATAAAGTCCACGGAAAAGTTTAATCCATAAAGAGAAAGGTAATTTACTTTACTTTTAATAAGAAAAAATAATCCTTTAAGGACAAAAATTATCAATAATGAAAGTTAAAATTCAATCAAGTTTGAGCTCTTTGTATATAACTTTTATATATTCTCAATTTATCCATTCCATACAATTCAATACATAATTTTACATACAAATATCTAACTTAAGCATAGGAGTCCTTTCAGGAGAAAACTCACGAGCTCATCTTAGTTTTTTTTGTGCGTGCAAATTTGAAGGATTTGCAAATGAGATATCAAGTGGCATTGTTTGTGGGAACAATACAATCCCTTTAATTTTATGGTAGTGAAAAAAGTTCAGCTCAATTTGCTTCAAATTAAAAAAAAAAAAAGGAAGAAGAAGAAATCCACTATAATCAAGCTACCTTATTGAAGTAAATTCTAAAGTTTAGATATGTATTCGTTAGACTTTTGATCCTAATTTCATGATGCATTGGTTATATTTGCCCCAACAAATAAGTTTCCTTTCTTAATTATTTATTTTCATAAGAGTAGTTATGATTCATTATGCAAGCATAATCATACATCTATGTATATATGCATATTCATAAAAATTAAAAAATTGCATTATCATTAAAACCATAGCTCTATGCATGGAGTTTGAAAAATATGTACCAATCACATTGGGATATATTTGTGAATACATTAAGAACTCACCATTCATTACTAAAGAAGATCGAAGGATCCCATAATTTCTGTTCTTCTTCTTTTTTCTATTGTTACAGCTAAAGAAAAGCATAAAAATTTGCCATGAGCATGGATGCTAATCTAATAATACTATGACAATAATATTATACCCCCGCAGAGCGCCTTATTGGGCTTACATCTCTTGATTAGCGATAGTCCAGACATTTGCAAATCTGATCGCCTTATTCTACATCAACAAAGCATTGATAATACTCAATTGACATAAACATTGCACTGATAATGCTCAAAACTGTCAGACTATATCAAACATCCAGCCAAGTTATGCTAATGGATAAATTCCATTTCTTTGTTATTTATTATAAACTGATTATTATTCATTGCATGTACCCATTATATGGGCATACAATAAGGATTCATCGCTCACCAATCACCACCACTTTATGCGTGCTCGGTTTAATATTCACCATCACTATGTGTATGCTTGGTTTGATACTCATCATCACTACGTGTGCTCGGTCTAATATTCACTAGAACTCTACATGTTCTTAATTCAATAATCACCAGCACTACGCGTGCTCTATCCAATACTTACTAGCACTCTACGAGTGTTCGGTTCGATACTCATCAGCATTATACTCTTTCTTGGTTCGATTCTCACTAACACTACATGTGATTAACCCAATACTCACCAAAACTCTACATATGCTCGGTTCGATACTCGTCAGCACTAAGCATGCTCAGCCCAATACTCACTAGCACTCTACATGTGCTCAGTTCCATACTCGCCAGCATTATGCGGGCTCGGTTTGATATTAAGCTCATAATCAAAGTACATGTAAGGACTCTAGATCAATCGGACATAACTATCCAAACAATATTTCGGTATGGGGGAGGAAGGGGAAGACTCATGATACCCCATATCAATATTTAAGCCCAATAGAATAAAGCCCATGGAGAAGTCTAAATCTATAAGGAGAAAGGTAATTTACTTTACTTTCAATAAGAAAATATCATATAAGGACAAATATTATCAACACTAGAATTTCAAATCCAATTAAGTTTTAGCTACATACCACTGTAAACATCTCTCATCTCTTCTTAATTTATTTATTCCATACAATTCAATACAAAACTTTCACATACAAATATCTAACTTAAACATCAAAATCGTTCCGAGAGAAATCCCATGATTTCATTTTAGTTCTTCTTATGCGTGCAAATTTGAAGAATTTGCAAAAGAATTATCATATATAATTCTAATTAATATATTTTATAAATAAAAATTTTTAATATTTGAATAACTTCGATTAAATTTGTCAACATTACAATTTGTATTAGATTTCTAACAATTGTTGAACTTAATTATATTTAAATTAAATATTTAAAAAAATATTTGCTTTAATTGGACTATTTCACAACAAAGATTTAAACAATCAAAATAACTAAGCACAATGCTTATTAATTATTTTTTGTTATTATTAAAATATAACTAATTTAAGAAAAAATAAAAAATAATTATACTTTATCTTAAATTAAACATATTTTATGCTAAAAAATAAAATTATTAATTAAAAAATTTGTTCACTTATATGCTCAAATATTTGTTATGAAATAGTCTATTTTAAAGAAATATTTTTTAGAAAAAGTTGTCTATTTTAAATTCAATTAAGTTTAAAAATTATTTAAAATCTAACACAACTTATAATATTGACAAAATTAATTAGGTTTTTTCCATATAAAAATATTTATTAATTCATGATATGTTAATTAAAATTATGTATTTTAAAATTAATTAAAAATATTCAATTACTTTCATTTTTCACTGCTAATAAAATTAATAATTTAAGATATTTTCATTTTTTTATTTTTTGATATTATTTTAGTGAATATTATAGTTATTATGAAAGTTAAATAATAAAATAAGTCATAAATAAAAATAAAAAATTATTTATTTAATATATTAAATAATAAAATAAGTCCTAAATAAAAAATTATTTATTTAATATATAAAATAGCATTTTTTAAGTTTTAAAACTGTAATATAAAAAAAGTCTAATTTTAAAGGTTGACAATCGAAAGATTAGTTTGACTAAATTTTTTTTTTTAAAACTTATATAACTTGACTATAAAGAAACATTTTAAAATGATTTAATTGAAAAAATAATATAAATTACGAGACTAAAAAATAGTATTATTCATATTTTATATTTGAATGTATAATATATAACTCAAGTGTTTTTTACTTGATCAATAGATATAAGATATATATTTTTAACTATAAAATATAATAGATTCAATTATAGTAAAAAAATTTACATATAGTATAGACAATAATTACATTATACCTCTTCAGTTTTTTTTTTCTTTTGTATAAATTTTTCTATCTTGTTAGAGGCATTACACAACTTATGAAGACTTTAAAAATGACAAACTAATTCAAAGTCAAACCCTTTGGTCAAAGTTCCTAGAAGAGGTATAGATTGCTAGAATTTGGTAGAATTGAGATTGTGTTATACCCTAATAACGAATTATAGCAAAACATTATACAAGATAGTATAGACCTAGCCACAGGCAGGTTTAGGCTCTGAACTGGACCAGTCAAACCCAAACTCAGAATCAGTCAAACCTGTAATCGAGTTGAACTAGCCCTGACCCTTAGGGGAAACCAGTTTAGGGTCAGTTCCTCCCAATCTAAACTCATGAATGTCATGAACCGTCGATTCTGGTCCCAAACTGTGAAATAAAAAACTCTTTTAAATATTTAGAGGGCCCAAAGTAGCCCTTTTGGGAGGGCCCAATGCACACCCCCTTTCCCCTCAAAATGCACAACCTTAAGGCATTAACACCATCTTTGGGGATGATGAGGAAGAAGTTGGTGGTGTGCAAATAAAACAGGAGGAGGACATTAACATCTTAGGATTTGGTGAAAAAGAAATTAAGGTCAATGATGCTACTGCCTTAAAGGAGAATAAAGAAGATGATGAAACTGATGTTGATGATGATGGTGGTGGTGATGAGGATGAGGAAGAAGAAATTGAAGATGATGATAATGATATTGTTGACCCCAAGCCCAATTATAGTCCTATCATATTTATGCAATATCGCCCTGAGGAGCCTCCTTTGGGTGGGATTCTAAGAACAGAGGTGACCAACCTAAAAAGACTAAGGAGAATGATGATAAACATAGAGAAACAATATAACCTATCTTATTAGAAGTATTACACAACTTATGAAGACTTTAAGAAAGACAGACTGATTCAAAGTCAAACCCTTTGGTTAGAGTTCATAGAAGAGGTACAGTTTAGAATTGAGATTGTGTTGAACCCTTATACTATACAATAACAGCGTAGATGGTATAGACCTGGGTATGGGCTGGTTTAGGCTCAGAACTGGCCTGGTCAAACCCGAACCAGAACTGATGAAACCCTTAATCGAGCTAAATCGGTGTAATAACCCGAATTTATGTGGTTATTAATATAATTATTTTTAATTATTGTTATTTTATTTTTTATTATTATATTATTATTATTATTATTATCTTTGTTAGTATTATTATTATTATTAATATTGTTATCTTATTTTATTTTTGGTATTATTATTATTGGTGTTATATATATATATATATATATATATATATATTAAGTAAAAAAAAAGTACCAAAGGGGGGTGGACACCCACATGTCCATCCCTATTAAAAAGGGAATTTGGTTTGCATCGGAAAGAAAAGGAAGAAAACAACGGGCTTCCACATTTTTTAGTGGTAAATTTCTTTTTAGTCCCTGAGTTTTTTATCTTATTCGTTTAACACTCAAACAAACTCCGTTCAACCCAAAATTTGAACCATAGCTTCTTCTCATTCTCTTCTACCTTTCTCTAGTTTTTATTTTGAAAGAAAACGTCCAGAAGTACCCAGAAATTTAAGGAGATCAGTCAACCTATTTTCATCATTTTCTACTATTCTGGTGGATTTCGGACAACAAATATATTTGCTGAAGCTAAATACAGAATGCTGAGATTAATCGTTAAGTTCAAAATAAACATATAGCTATAATAAATTGCTATAATCATAACAATAATAAATATACTGCTATTTGTTCCTGTTTTTATTATATAAGCTCTATATATATGTGTGTGTGTATATATATATATATATATTATAATATAATATAAATTGAAACCCTTTGTTATATAGTTAACCACTCACCTGAAATTACTGACACGAACTTAACTAGATGAACCCAATCTAATGGTATCCTATCGTGGCTGGAACAACTCCTAAAATGACATTTAAGAAGCAATAATGAGGCTCTAAGCTCACTAACAAAATTCTACTCAACTTTTTTGATATACGTTGTGCGACATGGTTTACAGACTCATTTTTAGTCCAAAAATGCTACCGGAATGGCACTAAAGTGTCTGACTAGCTACTAAGGCGCCTCCTTAGTGAATTGAGGCGCCTCTCCAAATTGAGGCATCGTCTCAGCACACTAAGGTGCCGCCTGATCGGTCAGGCGACCAGATCCTGCCTTTGTGCTTTGAAAATTCTAGTTTCATGACTGGCACTTAAATTTCCATTCTTAGAACACAAAACACCCAATATCACACCAAAATTTAATTATAGAAACCTAATATTTCCTCAGGTTTGTATCTACATTATATTTTGTAACAAAAAACTTATAGGTTTTCTGACAACATTTAAGTTGTTAGAGAATAAAACTTTAAAGAGTTTTCTTTAATAAAATTTCAAGTTCTAGCAAAAGAAGAGTTAAAGAAAGAATTTTAACTAAATAAAGGTCCATCAAACGTTCACATTACAAATAATGAATTAAAGAGAATAAATGACATAGAATTTATTAATTTGAAACTCTAAATTGAAGTCTTTCTTTCAATAATCCAAGTGAACATAAATTAACTCAAGAGCAATATGGAATTAAGTAAGGAAATCATTAAGAATTCACTTACCAAAGCAAAATAATGTAGTTGTAAAAGAAAGAATTCAGATCAACTTGCTTTTGTTGATTTAAAAAAGAGTTTATGTATAATCTTCTACAGCTCTCAATACAAAAACAACTCTTAATACAAACTCTACAAATTCTTCTCTTTCCTTAAAAAAATTTGGGTTTGATAGAAGGTTTTGTTAATAGAATTTGATAGAGAATGAAATGGATTTATAGGTTTAAAGAAGAACATGATATGCTGAAATGGAGGTTAAAGGGTGAAGACATGTAACTATGTCTCTTTAACAGTTGTCCCCCTTTTCTTTTTATGTTGGCAGCTTCTTTAGTTGACAATTATCCCCTTCCTTACCATCTTCTAGTAGCTGTCTTAACCAAGGTGCCACATATTTCTTTCTTTCTTTATTATTATTATTGGAGTAGGGATATCACAAAACTCAACAACTCCAATAATGAATCATAATCAAAGAGGCATGATAAAATCTCTACTCAAATTTCATAGTTTAATTAGATCATAAAATAAATTTCAAAATTAAACATACTATATGCATCGTTTACAGAACAATCAAATGGAACATTAATAAAAAATTACATGCATTCTTATTTCAATTTCAACTAGCATTAAGAAAAATAGGATGAAATCAATAAAGAACTAAGCAAAACAAACACAACATTAATGATTTAGGAAACATAAAATGATTGCAATGATTTACCTGCACTATATGAAACAGTAATATTCTCCTTCTCACGCCAAACAAATAGCTCATGTATTATCTTTCTATTTATAGACAATAAAACTTGAAACACGAACAAATAAACCATCATTTAATGACAATATTTGTTATTTTTCACTCAAACAAAACATCCTAGCAACAATATAAGTAGTAAGGGGCAGTCAAATTGAATATTAATGCTAGAATCAAAGAGGCTCACAGTCTTCAATTACCAAAAAGCTACTCAAATTCATAGTGAATTAAATCCTAAACTCAACTTAAGATTTCATGAAACAAACTATATTCATCGTTATAGTTGGAATAAATTTGCTCTGGCTATAAAAAAATGGTAAAAGAGTGAGAGCACCATGCCATTGCACCAATAGAAATTATATAATATGCTCGTTGTGCATAACCATTTTATATTTTTCACTCTCGCCAATGGAAAGTGATGGGTACTCACCATTTCATTGGTGGTCGTTGGAGTATACATATAAAGTATACAAAACCATGTGTGAATAAGATGTTGTACGTATTAGCCTCAAAAAATGGAATTAGTTATTAACAAAAAATTTCATGACATTAAATCAATTAAAATATAATATAATCTAATATATGTATTTTATTTCAAGTAATATATGTACGGACTAGATTGTTGATGGACTAAAAGATTTTATAGGGAATTATATGTGAAATCTAAATATAAATTTGGCAATTAAAAAGATACAAATCAAAATTTTATAATTAAATTGTAATTAAGCATAAAACTTAACGACCATTTATACGATTACCCACTACATGATAGTTCATGACATTTATTAGGATGTTTTATAGCAAATTTTGGCACTACTACTTTGTTGATTACTAAGTTAAATGTTTTTTTTCCTAGGTTTGAAATATGCTTGGGAATTGGGCTTCTAAGGTAATTATGGAAATGAACTTTAAACTGGCTATTGACCTACTATTGACCTACTTCAAGGACAACAATTGAATAATATCTGTTTCATTGAAATTTTACATTACTGTCACAAGGCTCTTTCTCAAGCTATTGGAGTGCAATGTATCTTATTCCAACCAAAAGAGATTATAAAAGCTTTTACTTAAACAAAATGAAGAAGGCTTAACTAGGCCAAGAGTAATTAGTGGGGTAATTTTCACTCATGATACCCAACTTTTAATGAAAAGTCCCACTGCAGTATCTCATCTTTTTTTGGTCACATAAAACCGTATAATATATTCATTTTATTACCAATAAAGTGCCTGAACCCGATTTTCGATCGGAGCTGACTATGTGGCATGCCACATGGCATATGACATGACACCACATGTCACATTTTACTGATGTGGCACCATATGACACTGATGTGGCACCATATGACACTGATGTGGCACCACGTGTCATAATCATATGATGTGGTGCCACATGGCGCTAACGTGGCACCATGTGACACACTTTATATGATGTGGCGCCAGATGACGCTAACATGACATTTGAATGCTTGATACATCAGTATAATGAGACCTTCATTAAACGTGAGATACAGTAGTGGAATCTTTGCTAAAAATTGGGTACTATGAGTGAAAATTTCTAAATTTTTATTTGATTTTTGTTTATATAATTGATTTTTGTTTTTTGGTGGTAAAATATTGAACTTTATAGTTTTTAAGTGAAAATTAATATTTTTAATTTTTATCTCAATATTTAATATTACTCGCGAGATTACACAAAGTTAAATAGACTTACAAAATATAAATTATAAAGCATAATATTTCATAAAAAATAAAAATAATTTTTTATTTTAGTATTTATAAAATATTCAAAATATAAAATTTTTCATTATTTAAGTTTGATACAAAATATATAGTATATACTTTTTTAACTTATAATAAATATAAAATATTTATTTAAGTTTGTTGGTTATAATAAAATTATAATTTTAATTGAATATTTTATAAATTCTAAAATAAAATTTTTTAATTTTATGTTTCGATGAATTATTTTAATTTACACTTTATATTTTGCAAGTCTATTTAAATTTGATTAATTTTGCGAGTAATATTAAAAATTGAGATAAAAATTAAAAACACAAATTTTTACTTAAAAACTATGAAGTTCAATATTTTACCACAAAAAACAAATATCAATTACACAAACAAAAATAAAATAAAAGCCATAATTTTTCACTTATAATACCTAACTTTTAATGAAGATTCTATTACGGTATCTCACATTTAATGAAGGTCCATTATATTGATATGTCAAGCATTCAAATGCCACATCAGTGCTATGTGGTGCCACATGGTACTACGTTAGCGCCATGTGGCACCATATCATATGATTGTGACACGTGGCACCATATTAGCGCAATGTGATACCACATCAGCAAAATGTAACACGTGGCGCCACATCATATAGCATGTGGTATGCCTTATAATCAGCTTTTGCCGAAAATCTAGTTCAGACATTTTATTGGTAATAAAATGAAAGGTTATATAATTTTATGTGACCAAAAAAAGGTGAGGTACTGCATTAAGACTTTCATTAAATATTGGATACCATGAATGAAAATTACCTATAATTAGTGTTATTGATTAGCTGTTGTAATTTTTTTTAATTTCATCCTTTGAATAAAAAAAAGAGTTTCTCATGACATCAGGTAAAATTTTTTTATTTATGTTAGAGATAAAATTTTTTATTTCTTTGTTTAATAGTTTTTTTTTCACATTAGGTAAAACTAGTTTTTATCTTTGTTAAAAAAAATTAGTTTTTATCTAGTTAAAACTCATGGCATAATAGAATAAAATGTTCAAATGCATAGTTTTTTCCTAAATTTTATAAGATTAAATTTTACTATTTTCAATTTTCATTATTTTTATTAAATTTTTAAATTTTATTTTCTAACTATTTAACCATCATACATAAATCCAATATATTTAAAAAGGATGCTAATTGCTAATGTATATGTAGGAATGAAAATTTCATTGTAGGAGATAATATAATTAACCTTTTTAACTTGTTACTACTAGTTTTAAAATATATTTTTTATTAGTTTCAAGTTTGTTAAAGTTATTTAAAATAACACATCAATAATATATGGGTTAAAAAGAATTTAAAGTATTACTTAAAAAAAACTTAAAAATAAAGACTTAAGAATAAAACATGTTTGGTATAAGTGAATTTTATAAATATTTGTGAAATTTATTTGTAAATTTAAATTTAGTATATTCGATTTAAATGAAAACTATGTAAAATTTAATTATAATTCTGATTTTTAAAATTTTTTAAATAGTTTATAACATATTTGAATTTTAAAAATAATTAGAATTTGTAAATGACTAAAATATGTTTTTTAAATCATTTTTATTTTATAGAACATTCATGTAATGTTATATTACCTTAAAATGCCATTTGTGGCCAAATAATATGTTATTTTAAATTCTAAATTTATACAAAACATAATAAAATGAAATATAAATTATGATTAACTGAATTTCATCAAATATTAGTTTGAATCAAACATACTATATTAACAAAAATTCATTTGGAGTTGAATTATATTTAAAATTAACTTGAACATAAAATAAATTTTTTAGTGAAAATGTACTAAACATTATGCTAATAAAAATTAATAGAAACTAAAAAATATAAAAAATGTAAAATTTAGATAATTTTTAAAACATATATAAAATCTAGAGATCAAACTACACATTGGACCAAATTAATTTGCAGAGAAAACCTAAAATTAAAATGTTTATTAAATAAAAAAAGATATTATTTGTCTAATTTTTTTGGGTCTATAATCAAAAGAGATTATTTATTTGTTAATTTTCAGTAAGCAAAAAATATTTTCAGTAGTTTTGCAGCAGTAGCGTAGAGTCGCGGAGCGATACAAGAAGAGACACTGGCGTGACAATAGCCAAAAACTACCCCTCTTCTCCAATTTCCACCATTTCTAGACTTGTTGTCTCTATTAACAGGGCTTAATAGCCTTTTAGCTATCGCCATCTATCTTTCCTTCAAGAACCCTAAAAATGTCGGGCGGGTTTTTCAGGGCAAGTTTCAGATCAGAGCTCAATTTTGTAATTTGTAGATTTCGAATTCAAGTATTGATGGGTTAGATGAACTTATTTTGTTTTGTGTGTGGCTTTTAGGGTACTTCTGCTGATCAAGATACTCGGTTCTCTAACAAGCAAGCGAAGCTTTTAAAATCGCAGAAGTTCCCTCCTGAATTGGAGCATCTGGTTCATTTTTTTGTTCCTTTTTGTTGCTTAAATTCTTATATTTTTGTTATATCTTGATTAGTTTGTTTGGAATTGGAGGTCGTTTGGGTTAAAGGTTGAAGAACAAAATTCTTGTTTTTAGGGTTTTCAATTTTTATTATTGCATAAATGATGTGTATGTGCTTGTATTTTGGAAGGTGGATATGAGAAAAGTCAAGATGGATGTTATTAGACCGTGGATTGCACATCGAGTGACTGAGCTTCTTGGGTTTGAAGATGAAGTTCTCATCAACTTCATTTATGGTCTCCTTGATGTTAAGGTAATGAATCTTCAAAAATTGATCTTTTTAGTCCAAAAGCTGTGTGTTTAGCTTATTTGTTTGAATGTCAGATGGCTCCATTTTTTGGGCATGTACTGATAATGGTTTTACGCATAGTTGCCTTTAGGAATTTGACTTATTTGGCATAGCAAACAAGCCACATTAGTCCCAGATTTCAACTGAGCTAAGGATTGATGCTCTATTCTCCTGGTCTATTTTCAGGATTATTTTTTTTGGTTTTTACACATTTTGAATTCACATAGGCCCTAGCTGTTTGAGTGTTATCACTTTCTAATTCAATTGCAGGAAGTGAATGGGAAGGAGGTTCAAATATCGCTTACAGGATTCATGGAGAAAAACACTGGAAAGTTTATGAAAGAGCTTTGGACGCTTCTTCTCAGTGCACAGAAGAATGAAAGTGGTGTTCCCCAGCAGTTCTTGGATGCCAAAGAAGAGGAAACCAGGAAGAAGCAGGTTTGGAAATGTATTTGTATTGATGGTGTAGCTTTTCAGAAGTATTAGGATTTGGAAGCACTCATTTCTAACAAGGATCAACTTGGTTTGCAGGCAGAGTTGGATAGGATAACTAATGAAATTCAGAAGAAGAAAGAGAAGGAGAATAAAGAACTCGAGTTGGAGAGATCAAAGAAGATGGTAATGCTAACTTAGTCATGCCGGAATTAGATTCCCCAGAATTGGGTTTTTGGTTTTAACTTAGTTTGTGTTTTCATGGCATTCAGCTAGCTTCTGCAATTATTTGGGTTCATGTCCTTTACCTCAAACTACTGTAGGACGGTGGGGCTGAAACAAAGGCTGGTGTTGCTGCTGTGGAGCTAGAGTCAAAGAAATTGCTAAGGGGTTCAAGGAGTGATCCTGAGGATGCAAAAGAAACTAGCAATAGGAATGGCATGAGAGGAAGGAACAGGTGAAGTGTTCACATTTTCAATTCTCTTTGTTTCCCAATTCAGAACAGAACATTCTCTGTTAATAGATTTTGTTAGACTGATCTGATCTCTGTAATGTATCATAAGGTGGTTTAGGTTGTGCCAATTTGTGATCCTACTATCCAGTAAAAGCTCAGTTGGATACATGATAACACGTCATAAATAAAAATACATGGAATAGATCCATTTTAAGTCCCTGACCTTTGAAGTTTCAAACTACATTTAGCAACACAATTATGTGGTTCAACATGACTTGTATCCTATTGGTTTTACTTTGTTGCTTTGCATCAATGTCCGGGATACCACAATAATTTGAGCTTGCAATTAGGAACACTTTTACCATGTGCATGGCAATATTACTGGATGCTGTACAGAACACTAGCACGTAATGCATCTATCTTTGCAAGGAATTGGGCATTGGTTTTTTACTTTGATTGGGAGACTTGTGTATACTGCTATTATTCTCGAGTCATTTTGATATATTTTATGGAGCATCAGATGAGGATGTTTTCCGAGATGCAAGCATTCGTTTTTTTTTTTTAAAACCTGAAAGCCATATAAGAGTTTGAATTGTGTTAGGTTCATTAAGTGTCTAATTGTTTTGTTGACTGTTTCATGCACCATTACTGCGTCATTCGCACTTTGGGGTAGCTGACATTTCTACATACTGCTACTATGCATCTGTTCTACTTGGACCACTTAATTGATTGATATCGCTAAATGAATAGTGATATAATTCTGTTAACCCAGACAACTACAAAATGAAAACACTTTATCTGTATGGCATTTGTTGACCATTCCAAAAAATGCTCAATTCATGGTGTTGCTGCTGAAAATGAAAGCATACAGTCTATCCATATAAAACACAATTTGACAAAATAGAGCCAAAACTGTTGTCAATCAGCACTTTAAGTCAAGCATGGCATCCATACTAGCTGTTATGAATTTTTTAGAGAAACACAGTGAGATCTGACTTGTGCTTTGGAAGTTTATTGCTAATATTTAATGCACATTAATATTTCTTGTATTAAAGTAGGATTCTTATTTTTTATGAATGTCATTTACGTTTACATTGAGTCATATAGTTTTTTCCTTGTTTCAACAAAACATGTCATGGAAGAGCATTGGCTAATAATCAGAGTTCTTGCAGGCCTTCTATATCTCCCCAATCAGCT
Source organism: Mallotus repandus (assembly GCA_949671775.1). Lineage (NCBI taxonomy): Eukaryota > Viridiplantae > Streptophyta > Magnoliopsida > Malpighiales > Euphorbiaceae > Mallotus > Mallotus repandus. The sequence goes on along the minus strand of CATIWM010040044.1, from coordinate 12,794 downwards.
GGTCGTTTTTCCTCACCCCCTAGGTAATTTTTCTTTTTGTGGTTAAGCCCATTTGTGATTTTTGGCTTCTCTTGAAACATGATAGCTTACTGTATTTTGGGTGTCTTCTGCAGAGGTTCACCTCGGAACAGCAGGTCATATTCTAATTCTAGTAGCTATTCAGGGTGCGTCATATATGTGGTTGTTTCTTATCATTCAATTTTTTTTCATGGTAGTTTTCTTTAGTCTATTATCATGTTTGGGGTGCCTGTGAGTGCAATGAAAATTGTTGAATGTCACATTTATTGAGGGGCTTTGGGAGTGCTTGGGCATTTTGTCTCTTTTAATTTTATCATTTTACACGGTTTACACATATTTCTGTAACAGACACAGGTCAAGGAGTTCCTCAAGATCACCAAAAGCACAACGACGGTCCATTTCTTCATCCATCTCATCTGAAAGGGTTCACCGCTCCCCAAGAAAAAGGTCTGTTTCACCTCGTCGGAGGTATGCATCACGGGACTCTCGTTCTCCTGTAAGGAGGATATCTTCATATTCTAGACAAAGATCTAGATCATCTTCACGCCGCCGATCACCGTCTCCATTACAACACAGATTGCGCTCTCCAGTTCGGCGCAGATCACCTTCACCTATTCGTCGTAGATCACCTTCTCCTGTTTGGCGCCGTAGATCTCCTATTCGGCGCCGCAGATCTCCTTTGCCTCTTGAACGCCGTAGATCTCCTTCCCCCCTTAGACGCAGAAGATCACCTTCGCCCCTCCGACGCAGAAGATCACCTTCGCCCCTTCGACGCAGAAGATCACCTTCGCCTCTTCGACGTAGAAGATCACCTTCACCCCTTCAACGCCGATCACCTGTGCGGCGTAGATCTCAGTTGCCTGTGCGGCGCAGATCACCCTCTCCTGTTCAGCGCAGATCACCCTCACCCATTACACGCAGATCTTCACCTTTGCGGCACAGATCACCTTCACCTGTGCGGCGCAGATCACCTTCACCTGTGCGGCGCAGATCACCCTCTCCTTTACACCGGAGTTATCAAAGATCTCCATTGACTCCCAGCCATGGATCTCCATCTCCAAGACATAGGTCTCCAGTTCCTGCCCGCATGAAATCACCAGTTCCTTCTCCTTATGTATCAAGATCCCCGTCTCCTGAACAACATAGGAGTCCTTCACCTGTAAGAAGATCTTTGAAGAAATATAGGTCACCTGTGCAATCTTCAGAAGAAAGGCTGAGGTATGTTCATAATCTATGAGGTCACGTCCTTTTCTCTTTTTATTGGCTTGCTGACCTGTTACATTAACGTTAATATGGAAATTTGTTTTACAGCATGCAGGATGTGAGGTCTCTGCAAAGAGATGCAAAGAATCGGAAGGACTTGCGTGAGAGAGTTTTGTCCTTGTCACCTTCACCAGAAGGGTCCCATCCTCAGTTGGAATCTCCACCATCCACAAGAGCTAGGAGTTCTAGTGAGGACAGAAGGTGTATCTTAGTGTCCTATGAGCTTATCATATTTTAATTGCTTTCTGGATATTGGAAATATATGTTTACACCTTCCTGGCTGCTTTTGTAGGTCGGCCAGTCCATATGAGAGTCCTTTGAGGCAAATAAGAGGAAGAAGAAATAGGTAAGATAGAAGCTGTTAATAGTTTGAGTAAATACTTTGACATTAAATACATTTTATGGTCTTCCTATCATTTGCACACACACACACACACACACACACACACACTCACACACACACCCCGTGCATGTATGTGAACTCTTTTGACTACTAGTGTAGGTCTTCTGGTTCATCAGCGAGCCCTGTTAGGCAAAGAAAGGGGGATAATACCCATGATGCCAGCTTAAGCCCTCCACAGAAGCTGAGAGAACAGAAGCTTCGACGTGAGACTCCAGAATCTGGCAAAGAGGATGAAAAAGCTGATCGTGCTTGGTTAGATTTAAATTTTAACATTTCCTGATTATTATTTAATCCTTTTGGTTCCTGTTAGTTAGTTGATTGTTTTGATTAATTCTGTTGTAACTGACTTTTTTTTTTTATTTGTTTATCTTCTTATGGGATACCAGGGATTACGAATCCAAATCCTTACAGAAACAATCTTTGCATTTATCTGTCATCAATAGGCAGAAAGATTCTCCTGTCAAGGTTCATTCCAAGGATGAGCACTCTGTTAAAAGAGTGACAGGTCGTGAGACTACTGAATCTCGTAGTCGTATTGATGACATGGAATCAAGGAAGAGAGAACAGGGTATAAAGAGGTATATTTCTTTCTGGGTTCACATTTTTATAATTTCTTGTATTCAATTGTGCATTTACATGAACAGACAGATTTTACAAATTAAGACCTTCATGACAGTGAGAAGGGTTCTCGGAAGGGGGCTAGCTCCGGGACTCCTGAAGGGCACAAGTCTCCAACATTGCTGGGGAAGAGGCAACATGTATCTTATGCGGGAGAAGGTCAAAAATCTGATGAGAGGAGTCGCTTGCATGCGAATAATGTTAAGGATGACAGACCACATAGACCAGAAACTAAGCAAATATTGGTTGAAAAAGTGGATTGTAGTAATGGTGGTGTTGCATATGATACTGGCTCCGAGGAAAGTGGCAAGCGCAGAACTGAGAATAAGGAAAAGCGAAAGCATAAAAGATCACGTAGGGAAGAAGTGGCTTCAGATGATGATTTCAGCTCTGATTCTGAAATTGAAGATAAGAAAGAGGCTAAGAGGAGAAGGAAGGAAGAAAAGAAACTGCGGAAGGAGGAAAGACGTCGACGGCGTGAGGAACGGCGTCGCAAAAGGGAAGAAAGGCGTGCAGAGAAGCTGAAATTGAAGGATCTAAAGGATGCTAATTCTTCAGAGGATGAGCATGCGAGGAGAAGAGACTCACATCCAAGTTATAGTGAAGATGCACAGTCGGAGCAGAAAAAACTTGAAATTGAGTTGAGGAAGAAGGCTCTTGAATCACTTAAAGCAAAAAAGGCTGTTAATCATTAAATTGTTGTTGTGTTGAACATTGTCTTTTCCCCCTTTGTTAAGTTGTTTTTTAGATATTTGCTGGGAACCTTTGCTTTGAGTTTGGTAACAATTTAATGTAGTCTGTCTTTACTGCTGGCAGCTGAAATGGATAAATGAGGATTTCCTGAGCTACTCTCATGAGTGCAACTTTATGCAGATCTTGCTGCTAGATTTACTGGTAATAATTGTTTTTCCCTGGGCTGGGAATCTTATTATTGCTATATATATGTTCATCTTTATAGAAACGACTATGAATAGGGATATATTGATGTTGAAGCATCCCATTCCCTTGGTGTTGCTTGCTTTTTTGTAGTTTGTCTTATTTTATTTTATTTTATTTGTGAAACATTGTCTTATTAGTTTTTATGGAGCAATGTTTGTTCTTTAGAAATATGGAGATGAGCCAATCAGATCTTAATATTAATTATGCTCTGTTTCTTAATACAGATATCGAACCTATAGGTCTATCCATTTAACTAATATGATGTTGATTCTAAATTGGCTTTCTGGTCCAATTGATAGATGAAATTATTGTCAACTAGATGACTTGCTTGAGCAGACTCTGCAGCTCTTCCTTTTGAACATCAAATCAGGTGAAGCATTTTCGTACTTTATATTCTGTTCTTACAGCAACTCGTTGTCTATTGGTACCACTGCAGTTAGTTTTTCCTTTTGTTTTTCTTGCTACATTTTGATTAAGCTTCTATATGGTTGGCAGCTTGAGAGTTGTTCCTGGGACTTTGTTTGCTAAAATTCTCCATGGTGCTATTGTTCTCGCTATCATCTTATCCTGATGTTAAATTTCTGCCGAGTGTATTTGACGGCATTCTCATGTATGTATGCTGCAATAGTTGGATCTTGATTAGAATGTTCTGGCATTATTCTTTGCACCTTGAAGTTTTATGATTGTTGATCACTTGCTCTTTTGAATGACCTATTTTTGTTTTGATTGTTTCTATAACAATGGGAATGTGGTTGCTTGGTGTATCTTGTCCTTCCTGTTTTACAGTTTTTTTTTTTAAGTTGCTAATACATATATCCCACTATAAAATTTTTGCTAAATTTAGGAAACATTGATTCAGCATTGACTTGTTTTTGTTTTTGTTTTGTGTTTTGTTGTTGTTGTTCTTTTTTTTTTTTTGGCCATTGAGCTGAGATGTCTGAACTAGCTACTATAAACATATGGTACGGATTAAAGTCATTAGTGCTTGTGACATTGACTCTTTTATAGGGATTGCTTGCTATTTTGTGGTGGGATTTAGGATATATTTGGTCTTTATAAAAATGAAGATGTATTCTGTACGTAGTTACTGATTCATGAAAGGTAATGATCAGAACAGATATTTTTTTTTTAGTCTTATTTATTCTATTTGGTATTTTCATAACAATAAAGTGTCTTGTTTTGAATTCCTAGCCATTGGCATGTATTTTGATGAGCTAAGTCAGTGTTATGGGATCTGGTTTAATAGAATTCTAAAATTATTTGGTATCTGTTTAGAGATTTTTAAATTTGGTATCTGTTTATCATATTGTAGAAAAATCATAAATAAATTTTTCATCTTTTATGTTATCTTTTATTTAGAATTAGTTTACATTATTTTGATTAGTTAATTAAAATTAGAAGTAGAGGGTAAATTCCATAGATGGTTACTGAACTTTGTGCTTGATTACAAAACTTAAATTTTGTATCTTTTTAATTACTAAATTTCTATTTAGGTTTCGCAAGTAGTCTTTATAATATTTTTTGCTCCATGAACAATCTAGTTCTACCATTATAGTTCAAAATTTGAAGATAGCATACAAATAAGTCCATAATTTTTTAATTTCATATAGAATTTGATAGAAAAACTAAAAAAGTATTTTTAAGGATGAATACCTTCTTCCTAAAATAATGTAAAAACACTATTTGATTAGGGAACAAAGTAAATATTAATATTTATCTTCATTTTAATTTTTTGTATCATAAACTATAAATTAATAAAATACTTACATAACATTGATTATATTTAAATATTGAAATGTTATTTTAATTTTTTACGTATAATATTTTAGTTTTTTACATATAATAAATTATACATTAATAATAAAATATTTGTATAATATTAATATATTTAAATAATTTATTATTTTAATTTAAGGATGATATATAGACTAATTTATATACCATGTTCAAATTTTGGATTAAAATGGTAATATTGAATTGTCTATGGATCAAAAAATTTTATATGGATTAAATGTGATATAAATAGAACTTTGGTAACTAAAAAGATGCAAATTAAGGTTTTATAACCAAATTATAATTAAGTACAAAGTTTAGTAACCATCTATAAAATTTACCTTGCAAGTAGAATTAGTTTATAGTATTTTGCAGTGGTTCATCTTGGGATACCATTAGCTTGTGCTCAAGCGAGTTCCTTTTTTTTTTTTTCCAATTTTTTGCCGATATTTTAAGTTTTAAGCATCTTAATGAGGTATGAGTTTGGATGTTAATGAGTTTAAGAACTTCTCATAGGATGATGGTTAAAAGTGGAGTGGGGTTGGGGAATGGGAAGACTACAAATCATCTAATGGTTTACTAGAAATGATAGGCAATGTTCTGTTTCTTTACAATTTCTGTTATCTGTCATATATGTGCTTGGTTGTTTTGTTGGGATTGATTTTGTGACTTGTGTTCAGCCGTTAAATCATTGTCAATCATTGCTTCAGGAGATTGCAGCTCTAAGCTTTGAGCCATGGAAGCTTTGTTTTTTCCATTTGAATTTGACATTTTAATGATTTTTGTGGCCTGAGGATGAAATACAGGCAAACTCGATTTGTATAGTCATATATTCAAATGTAACTACAATCGGATATTGGCAAAATGCTATGGTTGTTCTTTTAATTTTGGTGCTGTGGTGATGGCTGGAGGCGAAGGTCTCAAACGTTTGATCTAATATTTTCTTTATAACAACAATGGAAATCAGATTAATGTGATTTCAGAGAAATCAAGATTCAAACTGATAATCCAAAATTACTTGTATCCACATTAATCTACATTTCAGAATTTTGTAACTAAATTGAAAAGTTTGATCTGAAAATTTAGGAAATTATAAATGTTGTTGATTGTTTGATTTTTTTTTCATATAAATGTTGTTGATTGTTTGATTTTTTTTTTCAAACCGAACCGTTTTAGAAATTTTAAAATTTTAAATTTCTTCACGAGTAAATTTCATTTTAAAATAGTCTTAGCATTAATATAATTTCATTTTCCAAACAAAAAAAAATCAATTATTAATCTGAATAGTCTTGTTACTAGTGCTGTAATCCTCAGTTATGGGACTTTTTAATCTATGTCTGATATAAAACATTTCTATTCCAATAGTGTACGAGTTCAATGAAATGTTTTAAAAAGTGATACAGTGCTAAAATTATTAATTATTAGTTAAATTAGAATATTTTTTTTATCAAATTCTAAAATTTAAAATAAATTTATTAAGAATCGTAAATTCAAAACATTACTACATCAGAAAATATTATTATTATTATTTTCGCATAGTAGTTTATTGTATAAGAATGTCATTTTCTAGTGGCTCAACCTCACTAAATTTTGTTACAAAAATGTCTGGTGAGTAACACTCTCAAGTAGATTACGTATGAGTACGTGGCTCTAGCCCATTTGCCAGCAGTCCCTTAACTCCACATCTAGATAATATCCAAACCAAAAATTGCTGCAACTTGTCACAGGCAAGAATTGTAATACTAATGGACACAGTGATATGTCCTGAAAATATCAAAACCATATTAGAGGAAGAGAGTAAGTAGTTTCAGGAAATTTTTTTTTTCTTTTCTTTAGCTTTTCATGGCTCCAACTCTTACCTCCAATTCATTTCTCTTGACAACTGCTCCCCATTCAAGACAGAGTCTCAGGATCCCAAGACTCAGAGTCTTTGCAAAAAGAGCTGGACCCTTCTCACCATTTCAGCTTGGCAAGTCCAAAGATGACAGTGCAGCATCAGAAGCCGATGCTGCTTCAGGCAATTCTAGTCCTTTTAGTTTCAACTTTGGCAAGGCACCTGATATGAAGTCTTTGATACCTGTTGTTAGTAAGCCAGCCTCCGGGTTGGCTTTCCGGAGGAAGGATCCTAGCACAGTGTTTGTAGCTGGTGCTACCGGGCTAGCAGGTACTCGGATTGCGCTAACATTGCTTCGTGAAGGTTTCAGTGTTAGAGCTGGGGTTCCTGAACTTCAAGCTGCTCAGGAGTTGGCTCAATTCGCTGTGCAGTACAAGGTTAGTTACTAGATCAAACTATTATCATTGGACCTTTGCCTTAAATATGACTAGAATCTATGAACAAAGTGAATTAATTTCTGTTTTATGTAAAGCGTAATATTTGTAAGCCATATTGTTTACAATTCCTACTGTTGACTGCATGAACAGATCATATCAAAGGAAGAATCGAGGCGCCTCAACGCTGTGCAATCCACTTTCAAAGATGCAGAATCCATTGCCAAGGCAATTGGTAATGCAAGCAAAGTTGTGGTCACAATTGGCTCCGCAGAGAACGGTCCTACCTCTGAGGTATCCGCATCAGATGCCTTGCAAGTAATTGAAGCTGCTCAGCTAGCAGGAGTAGGCCATGTTGCTATAATCTATGATTCAAATGCCGTAAGCGCATCAACTTACAATGTGATAGATGGCCTCACATCATTTTTTAGCAATCTGTTCTCGCAATATCAGCCATTGAGCATACCTGAGTTTCTTCAGAAAGTAATTGAGACAGATGTTAGCTATACTTTCATCAAGACAAGTCTGACAGAAGATTTTTCGGCAGAGAGTTCGTACAATGTGGTTGTTTCGGCTGAAGGAAGCATCGGTTCAGACTACAAAGTAATGTAATGTATGCAATTATTTCTGTTTCGATTAACCTTTATTTATTTTTTCTAGATCTTCGTTTATGATTGTTCTTTGCGTTCTGTTTCTTATCATTTGTTACCCTTTTATTCTCATTATTAGGTGGCTAAGTCCCAGATAGCATCAGTAGTGGCAAAGGTTTTCTCAAATACTGCAGTCGCAGAAAATAAGGTAATCATGACTGTTTATTTTACAGAGCTAACATTTGCTTCAAGCGCAATGGGAAAATGTATAACTCAACAGCATTCGCCAGTTGCTGAATGGCTTAAAAATTGTGGTTGGTTTATATTTATTTCATAAACTAGGTGGTGGAAATTTTCACCAATCCATCAGCACCTTTAAAGCCTGTGGATGAGCTTTTCAGGTAATTAAATATGCGGTTCTGAAACCTTCTGATCTCCATATTGTAATCTCTTGCATTGCCCAGATAACAATGTTCACTAATCTTCCAAATGGTGATTGCAATTAGTGCCATTCCTGAAGATAGAAGAAGAAAAATTTATGAAGAAACAATTGCAAAAGCAAAAGCTGAAGAAGAAGCAAGGATAGCTGCAGAGAAAGCTCGCGAAGCAGCTGATGCAGCAAAGAAGCTTGAAGAGGAAGTGAAAAAGCTCTCACAGCAAGAAGCTAAAGCTTCTAGTCTTGCTGAAGAAGCGCAAGAAAAGGCAGAAGCTGCAGGGACTTCAATGGAGGACTTGTTAAGCAAAGCGAAAGACATCGGTGCAGGATTTTCTTGGGACAAACTTAGTTCACAGTTTGCAACTGCAGTTCAGACAACAAGTGGTGAGAAGCCACAGGTGCAGATTGCTACTGTCAGAGGACAAGCGAAGGCTCGTATTCTACCTGGACAGAAAGCTGTTGTTAAACGACCTGCTCCTAGGTTCCCTTCCTTGAAACCGAAAGAGGAGACAAAGCCGAAGCTGAAGCCGAAGCAGCCTAAGGCCAAAGAGACAGAGTCAAAGCCTGAAGTGAAGAAGCTGTTTGGTGGGCTGTTTCAGCAAGAAACTATATACGTTGATGATGATTGAGGCAATAGTACTTTATGTTAATTGTAACCAACATCTTTTTCGATTGTTCAAGCTACTTTTAATGTTTTTTATGATTGTTGCAGAAGAGTCTAAGCCTAAGATCTGTACTGTGTTAATGCTTTCTAATTATTTACTTTATTGAGATAAATAAAGTGTCTTCAATTTTCAAAAAAAAAAAAAAAGCTTCTTGCTCTCTCAGCAGTACTTCACTGCAGCAGTGAACTTACTTGTCATTTTCATACTTATAAATGCTTTTATTTTCTAAATTTAGCAAGAAGGGTGTGAGGATTGACCAGAAGAGAATTAAATCTAGTGTTCATATTAAATGATTAAGTATTGACCATAAGGGCGGCAAAAGATTTCCAACAACTAATTTAACGCGGTTACATATACTAGAACTCAAATATGAGATTTTGTTTAACGTGGTTGTGTACACCATTACTCAAATCCAAGATCTTTTTTAAGCGGAAAAAATCCCGTACCAGTTGATTCCATCGATTATTGGTAAAATCCATTCATACTTTAATTATGAATGATTCAATAATTACTTTTAAAATTTTGTTAAGCCAGCTAATCAAAGGAAAAGTTCTTTAAACACCCATTTTGATTCTTTGTGTGACTCTATGTTAACTAACACAAATGGCAAAGCAATTAATTGTCACTATATGTAAGAGTAACAAACAATAGACATTGTACATACAGGATACTTGACAGAGTCAATTTGGAAAAGGAAAGAAACGATAATGACAATAAAGATCAACAGCGACAGCAACAGAAAAAACGATTAACTATGACAAAAACCAGCAAAACATTGCCTAGCAAAGCAAGAAAAGAACCTGTAACAGAGTCAGTTTACCTTGCTAAAATTATTAGTATTTCAAAAAAAAAAAAAAAATCTAAATACAACAAATCGAATTGGATAATTTATGTTAATCATTTCTAACATTTTAATCAGATCTCGTTACTGTTTAAATTTTCAATTTATCACTTAAAATTTCTAAATTCTTATTTTCGGTCTTACTAAAGGTCTTTTATCTTTTTTTTTTTTGTTTGAAGAATTACTAGTGTACTTACAGATACCTATACGTACTAGTTTTGTTGTGTTAGTATTTCACTCTGTGTGTATACAAATCAGTGCGCCAGTAAATCTTTGGATCTGAAAAAGGTCAAAAAACTTTATTGGAATTAAAATTAAAATTTTGAAAGTATCAAGTGATATATTGAATTTTTAGAAAGATAATAAAATTTAATTAAAATGTTAGTGACGACTGACGAGTGGTGCAAATTACCAAATCAAACTCTATATAATATGGGAGACGTACTGTTGAAATGGTCAAAAGAATAAATGATCATGTATCAATATTTTTTTTAAAAAAAATTATTAAATTCTGCATAACATAAAAAAAAAAAAAAGGGAAAAAACTGTCAATTAATCGAATTCACCCCAAAACAGCTGTGTGCATTCGTTTCAAATGTATAGTTTAAGGACTAAGGAATTGGTCCCATGATAGATTACTATATAATTTTTTTAATAGAAAGATCATATCGATAAACTGCATAATAAGAGACAATTCTCTTTTTTTAAATTGACTATGGTAGAATTTAAAATTTGCATCTCAAAATATTTTTAAAGAGACCAATTTTCTATTGAAATATTTCTAAAAAAAAGTTACCATTTAACTACTCAATCATTGACACATATTATTATATAATTATTTTAGAACATACCAAGTATTTTTTTGGGCATTTAAGCTCATTTTGGATTCGTCCTTCAATTTTTTTTAATTAATTAACTGAAAAATATAGGAAAAAGAATTTCAAGTAGGAGTAAAACTACTTTTTATATTGTTTAAAAAAAACTACCTTTTATATAATGTTGGAGTATATACTAATAGTCCCAAAAGGCTTAACTGTAATGCATACAAAGATCAAAATTCAGGATTGAATTTCAGCAGGCGACAGAAAATTTACATGTAATATTAAATAGTAGGGATAAGATTTATTTTTTAGTAGTGCAAAATTTAGAAAGCAAATTTATATATATATATATATATATATATATATATATAACTCTAGTAAGAAATGTCTTCAATTTAGACATTTATAATAGCATGTAATTCGTATTGATGATCAAAGGCGGAGGCAAAAATTTTTATTGACGGAATTAAGGTTAAAAATTTAAAAATATAATATAGTGAAACTCAAATTTCGATAGAATTAAAATCTAAGGTTCAGCAAAGTTTTATGTTGAAAATTAGTAGGGGAATAGTAAAGTGGTAAGATATCCTAATATGTATGGTTTGATTTCTACCGTCGTTGATTTAAAACAAGAGAACTGTCTCTATTGTGAAGTCCATTAAAATTTAGATCATATGATCTCCCGATTAACCAAAAATTTTTTATGTTGAAGAGTTGAACAATATAAATAAGTGGTGAGTACCTAATCAAATTTATTGGATCTTGTAGGATTAACAAGGTTTAAATCTATTGATCTATACGGATATTTTCAGCAGCATACTTCACTATACTTCTACTTAATACCTTATTATAGTAATATAAGTTATACTATTAAAAATACAAGTTCGGGTTCTATATATGTATGTATGTCCATTTTATGTGGGGGCAGAGATGGCGGTGAAATGTGAAAGATGAGTAAAAACCAAAGGTAAAAGCAATATGCTAGATCGACATTAACACTAAACATTTTTTTTGGTTAATAGGAGGTTATATAACCTAAATTTTGATGGATTATACAACATGAGATAATCTTCCCTTTTAAATCGATGCGGCGGAAAACGAACCCTACACCTTAAGATGTCATTAGAAAGAAGTTATCACTTGACTACTCTCTTCTTGTCAATGCTAAACATTTTTTGATAATACTTCTATTAGACTAACTGGGTTTTAACTTTTATTTCCAGTTGAATCAATCGTAGTAATTAGGGTGTGCCATAAACACAACTATAATTAACAGACCAATTAATTACATGGTTATGCATCCTCCTGTAGTTGGAAGTACTCACGATCTCTCTTGTACTGCAACATGCAATCAGCATGCATGCTCCATAACACAAGATAAAAGCTGTTCAATTTTCAACAGGATTTATCTCACAATTGAGGTAAACAACTCAACCACCTCTTCAAGTCATCTGTTCGAAATTTTTAGCATTTTATTGAGAGAGGCTAGCTAGCTAATTTACAGCAAGTAGAAACTGTAGTAATAACTAAACAAATGGGTCATCATGAAATGGTAAAAGATAAGGAAATTGGTTGAAAATTTTGAAAATATTTATTCATCACATTTAATAGACCCTTCCATGTGATGGGTCCCTCCTAGTAGAGTGGAGTCCACGTTTGAAATTTTTTTTTTTTAAAAAAGGTCAAAAATGGTTGCACCTAATTCGGTGCAGCCATAAAAGAAAAAAAAAAGAAATTTTTTTTTGTCAAATTTTTTTTTTGTTTTTTATGAATTATGTGGCCTATATAAAGGCCTTGCATATGGAAGAAGAAGATAAGTGAGCCACAAGCAAAATAAGAAAAAGGAGAGAAAGCTTGTGAGGAAAAATTAAGTGAGTCCAAAGTATTTTTACTTTGATGAGAGTGAGAGAGTTTTAAGGGTTTGAGAATTTTTTTTTCTCAAAGGGTGAGTGAAAAAATAGTGAGGAAACTATTGGGGTGTGGGAAACACTTTGAGTGCCACTATTTTGGTGAGATCTTTTTTATTGTATACCTCTAGTGTTAATTTAGAGAAGACTCTCTCTTGTACCTACTAATTTTATAGTGGAAGAATTTTTCGGAGTTTGTCCCGTGGACGTAGCCCAACACTAAGGGTGAACCACGTTAAAATTTTGGTGTCA
>CATIWM010040043.1:0-13926 GCA_949671775.1 Mallotus repandus | reverse complement strand
TTTTATTATAATTACCATTTTTTAATTATACTAATATACATCAAAATTATGTAATTTGTTTAATACTAATCTTTGATATTAATGCTAATTTATGTTATGAATATGTAATTTTTATTACAATTACCAATTTTTAATTATATTTATACAAAATTATTATTAATATACATTACAATTAAATGATACTAAAATTATATAAATAAGTTTGTTCGCGAGCTTGTTCGCGAACATCTTAAACGAGCGTGTTCATGAACATATTAAACGAGCTTGTTCGCGAACTTGTTCACGAACATCTTACACGAGCCTGTTCGCAAGCTTGTTCACGAGCTTATTCACAAACATCATAAACGAGCCTGTTCGCAAGTTTGTTCACGAACATCCTAAACGAGCATGTTCGCGGGCTTGTTCATGAACATATTGACGAGCCTATTCGTGATCCTTAACGAGCCGAGCTTTGAGGTGTTTGAACTCTGTTCATTTATCTTTCGAGCCTCAAAATCTTATTTGGGCTCTGTTCGTTTAGCTTAACAAACGAGCTCCAACGAGCTTTTAACGAGCCAAACTCCGAGCCGCTCGCGAGCGGCTTTGTTCGTTTACACCCCTAGTTCAAAGTATAATAAGCAAAGAAATGGAAAAAAAAAAGATATTTTTGGAAAAAGAAAATAAAAATATGAAATTGTATATTTACTCTCCATCAGACACAAAGGAACAGACCGTACAGCTTATAACCAATAAGAACTCGACAGCAAGATGTTAGAAAAACCACTGGTTTTGTTGAAACCCGCCAATACCCTTATGAAACCACCAATTTCTATATAGGTTACCATTTTCACATTTCTATATATAATAATCTATGCATGCTTTCTTGGGAAAGCTTCATATGTTGCAAGAAGAAGGCAAAAATGAAATCAACTCTCAATTTATCTAAATCTTTCTTCTCTCTTTTGGGTGTGGTTCAGGTTTTGGTTTTTTCTTGGGTTTTGGTTGTTGGGTTATTTTGAGGAAAGAAAGATTTGAGTGAAATCTACCCACACTGAAAAAAAAAAAAAAAATTAGGGAAGCAGAAAAAGAAAAAAAGAAAATTATGGGAAGGGGTAGGGTTCAGCTGAAGAGGATAGAAAACAAAATCAATAGGCAAGTAACATTTTCTAAAAGAAGAGGTGGGTTGTTGAAGAAGGCTCATGAGATCTCAGTTTTATGTGATGCTGAAGTTGCTTTGATTGTTTTCTCTCATAAAGGGAAGCTCTTTGAGTACTCAACTGATTCTTGGTACTTACTAACCCTCTTCTCTCTTTTGCATATATATGATAGATATGCATATATCTATCGTTTATTTTGTGTTCAGGTCTCTTTTTTTTTTTTTTTTTTGGGTTCCCATATGATAAGATCTGGGTTTTCGTTTCTTTACCTGTCTCTAACATAAATTTTCTTGGCTTATTGACTCTCATTTTCTTGTGGTATTCTTTTTCTTGGCTTTTTGACCTTTTTTTTTTCTCAGAAAATTTTTTACCTATGTTTCTGCTCCATACATGAAACATTCTAAACATAAGAGATACATATCATAGCTATCCAACTCATAGTGAACATTAATTTTTTCTTTTGTTTTTGTTTTTTTTTTCCTCCAGTGAAAATCAGTGACAGAACACTCTTTAAATGCATCAAAATTTTCTCTCTCTTTTGTACTTGATGTGTAATTATACATATATATCTTGCAGAGTTAGCAGCTAACAAGGAACTTAATTTATGTTCGAAAAAAAAAAGATATAAAAAAAATCAAGGCATGTGTTCCATTCAGAAATGCAATTAGAAGTGCAGTTTAATTTCTTTATTTTCTTTCTTGCCTTTAGCTTACACCATTTGGTACAGTAGTTGTTGATGGGGAGTGTCCATTTCTGACCGAAGGACTTCTCCTTAATCCTTAATACAATTCTTGGTGCAACTTGCAGGATTCATAAATATATCAAAAAGAAAGAAACAATTTTCTTTTGACTTGCACCTTTCTTTTTCTTTTTGCTTCTCCTTTCTCTTTGGCCCTTGCCTTAGATTTCTACAGGAAAACATCACACATCAACATATATTCTGATTTCTACTGCCTATCTTGACATCTGTCTCAGAGTCGCTGCTAATTCGAGCAGTACTATGAGCTACAGTTCTGTTATATACATATATATATTGTTCTATATATTCTGCATGGTACGGGGAAATGGGAATTTTTCGATTTGATTATTAATATTTCAAAACCCTATTACTGTACTTTTTGTTCAAAAGAAAAAAACCCTAATACTGTGAACAATGGAAAAAAAATAAAAAAGCCGATCCTTGAGTTCTTTCTGTGTTTTGATTCAGTTTGGGATCAAAGAGTAACTGGCCGTACCCTCTAACCTGCGAGTTGCACGAATTTTAATTTTTGAGATTTTTGTTATGTTTTTATTTGAGCACTTGGTTTAAGGAAGCTACTTTTTACTAATTCTTTTCTCTGAAAAAAAGAGTTTCATGATTTTTATTTCAAACAAAAAGCTTCTTGGTTTTAAGTTTGATCCGTTGAATAGTAAAAAAAATTATTTAAAGTTACTATGGGAAGAGTGGTATTAGGTAAGGGATGACCACCAATCGAAAAGGTGTGATGGTAAGGGACATTAAAGTCTTATTAGAGAGTGACGGTTTGAACCCATTTCCCCATCCCTTTCCAATTTCCTCCCCTCCCTAATTAAAAGAAAAAAAAAAGTAAAGGAATGATGATTTAGTTTGAAGAAAGAGACAAGAAGAGAAATTGGATTGTCATGATTACTTAATTAAATAATCATGAGAATCCATCATAGTAATACTCTGTTATTTAAAAAAAATTAATTAAAAGTTACTATGTAATTTAATATTACAATTATTCTAAATAGCTAGAACATTAATCTAAGGTTGACAAGTGTCAAGCTCCTTTCAAGATATTAACAGATTAAAGGTTGGATTTTTACATTCTTTCTACCTATTTTAATAATAAAAGATATAATTTGCACATATATATGTATAAAATATAATTAAAGTAATAGAAAATTATTTATTATAACATGTGAATTTAAGTTAAAGTTTATATAACATGGTGAGTGTGTACAAGATTGTTTATTATAATGAATTAATTATTAGTCTGTATAAAATATTTTTAAATTTTTATTTTTATCTTTATTTTTAACTTTAAATGAAGTTCATAAACATTCTTTTATAGGAGTGCTGATTTAAGCACATGTTGATTTTTTTCTTTAATGTTGTATACCGCGAGACACGATAATAATAGTATAATCACGGTCTTATAAAATTTCTACAATATCCTCCTTTTTCAATTGAATGCTCAAAAATTTTAAAAAAAAATTGTCATATTGGGACTCACGACTATTCTTAACCGTTCATTAATTTTTTTTTTCGGTTGCATAGGAAATAATAAGTACATGCTATTAGATATAGGCCAACAGATGACAATATCAACAGCAATAAAAGCTAATGGTTAAATGTATGATTAGAAAACATAATAGAATGGTGTACCCGCTGGTTGAATTTATTTTTAGTCCTAGCATATCACCTTGCAGCCAGAATTTACATTTCCAAAAAAGAAGCCCAAATGTACTCGCTCCGCCTACGTGTTCAACGGATTTTGCTATGCCTAAAAATAGAGTAGCTTTTGTTGTTTGCTGTTGATTGGTAAATGTATTCACAATTTGTCTATTAAATTATAATTTACTCTCTTAATCACTTTTCGTAGCATAAGTTGTCCTGATTGTCAATAATGCATATTTGCATTTACTTCCTGCACAGTTAAAAAAAAAAGGTTTAAAAACTGAGCAGTTCAAAACCTTGAAGAATTCTCTGGTCAGACTTGTTTGAGTTTTTCCTCTTGAACTTGTGTGGAGTGGTTAATTTGCTCTTATGAAAGTCAAAAGTTAATTGTTAGTTTAAGTATATTTTTAAATATTTTATGATCCACTTTGTAATAAGCCTCACAAATCTAAATATTCAAAGAATTAATTTTTTCAGTGATATATAGAAGAGGCTACTTAAATAATCCAAAACCTCTTTTCCAAAGGTAAATATTCTTACCTTTTGAATTAAGCTTGAAGTGTCTGATTTTGTGAAAGAGTGTGTCTGATCTCTGACCAGGGTATTGCGTACATTTCAGAAAACAAAAGTGTCTGGTTAAGAACTCCATTTGTTTGAGCTGCATTAGAAATTGTCATATGTCCCAATGACTCACTTTGATAAGTTAGGGTAAACTACACATTGGGTCACTAACATACTTTTCTTTATCAACTGCTAGTGTGGCCTTAAGACTTGCAGCCTCCCTAGGAGGGTTTATGCCAACCTCCTTATAAGCGGTGGTTTTTTTTTACTTGGTAACTTTCTTTTTTTTTTTGGTTACAAGGCAACCAATTGGAAACTGCCTTGAAAACATACAGGTAACAGTATGTTTTTTAAGTTTCTTTAGATTCGATGAACCTTGATTATTGGTCGTCAAGACTGTAACAGTAAATAGTTTCTGACCTTATTCCCAGCTCTACTAAATGATTATTCAATACACCTGATGCAGTAGAAACAACATGGTATATCATCACCTGCGTCGATGTGTGATTTTTTTTTTCTCTTTCCACATTTTTAGGTAGTTTATGCATGTTTATTAGTTTTATGGTTGAATGCTGCTGATACTATTATTTTAATATATTTGTGAGGCGACGTAGAAGCTTATCTTCCAGTGCTAGTAAAAGGGCATTAATGTGGAATCACTATATTTTTAGAGGAAGGTTTATGTTTGAAGTGTGTGAAAACACAATGCTCATGATCGCTATATGCTCCATCTGAACATTATTAGTTTGATATTTCTTTATCTGTAATTTTTTTTCCTTTGTCAAAACTTTCTATTCATGTTGTCCTATGAATCAGATTGGTGGAGTCAAATTGCAGCTACTAATATGGCTTTATTTCTTAGCTTTTGTTTTTTTAACTAGTTGCTTTTATCGTCTTGAGTCTTGTGCATAACTTGAAAAGCCGCTCTCAAGCTTCCTCCAGGTGGAGTGAGCTTTTTTTAGGTTGAGGGCATGTATCTGATTTTGTTTCTCCATTTCATCTTTGTTTGAATTTTTGATCTCTGATCATCCACCAAAAAGAAAAAAAGCTTTATTTCATAATTTATTGATTGTTCAAATGGGTCTCTAGATATGGATAAACACATGAAAAATTTCTTGTGCTATAGAATGGTGTACAGTTGTTTTCTTGTTGCCTTGTAATGCTTTTGAAATGTAACAATTCTCATGCTTCATGGACTGAAAGTTGCTTATTTATTGTTCAACACAGCATGGAAAAGATTCTTGAACGCTATGAGAGGTATTCTTATGCGGAGAGGCAACTTGTGGCTACTGATCTTAATTCACAGGTAGGTTCTACTTGTTAGATAAAATTAGGTTTTGGGTCTTCAGGAGAAGAGCTGGGTGGTGAACCTAGAGGAATCTCTCCTGAGATTACCTGCGGGAGTACCAATTAAACCTGGTTTACCAATTCACCATACCCTTCATTTTATCCTTTTCTCAAGATCCATACGAATAGAATCATAATCAAACCATGAATTTAATTATGCAGGAGAATTGGACCCTGGAGTACAACCGACTCAAGGCAAAGGTTGAGCTTTTACAGAGAAACCATAGGTACTAACATCAATGGATTCTCTTCATTTTCCTTGTTTAATGATTAGCTTAACCTAATTGACATGCACAACTTTTTATTTAAATCTTACCAGGCACTATTTGGGGGAAGAACTAGACTCACTGAGCCTCAAAGAGCTGCAAAACTTGGAGCAACAACTTGACACTGCTTTGAAGCATATTAGGACAAGAAAAGTATAAAACTGCATACTATAATAGCTATTATAGTATAAGCTACTTAATTTGTATAAGCTGAGAGCTGACATTGGTCTGCATGTTTCTTCTCTTGCAGAACCAACTGATGTACGAGTCTATCTCTGTGCTCCAGAAAAAGGTAACGCCTTCCAACCATTGCATCTTATATACTTCTAAGCCGCTGGCTTAAATCTAGTCCAATTGAAAGTAGTGACTGATTTGCAAAAGATCCAAATGTCTAGTGATAAGCTTGCAGCAAAATGTATCGGTCCTGTTAAGGGTTTTATGGATATCAACTTTTTGTGCTCAATAAGTGTTAAAGGTCAAACTTTTAGGTATTCAAGTAAGATTTTTGCCAACCTATAAATGTTCATAAAAAGAACTGAAAATGAGCTTATTTTATACTTTCCCAGGATGTAATATTTTTGCCCTAATTAGGTTGTTTTTGTCTCATCATTTTGGTTTGGTGATTTCTGATAGGAGAAGGCAATACAGGAGCAAAATAACATGCTAGCAAAGCAGGTGAGCTGCCTTCATTACTCCAACCAATGCAAGTTTTATTTCAGTTCATTTTGATATACACATATACCCATCAGATTTTAGCATGTAACTTTAACAGTACACGAAGAAAGCCAGCCAGTATAATGGTGCAAAAAATAATCCCAGTTTTTCAACTTTAATTAGCTTTATGTGGCCAAGTAATTTAGGCTCATTAGGATTTGAAAGAGATTTTTAAGCAATGGTTGTTAAGATTAAGAATACAGGAATGTTAGCTATGCTTAAGATGATTTAAGCATTCTATAGCTACTCAGATAGAGACAGCCTCAAACACTACTTTCGAAAGGATCTTAGGCTACTTAGCTAATTGCGATTAATTGTTGCGAAGGGGCCAAGGGCTGTCAAAACGTATTGAACGCTTAAGGTTAGCTGTTGTATTGCGTGTCTATTTTTCTTTATTTCTCATGGGTCAACCACTACATTGCATGAAATTTTTTAGTTCATAAAGCACAAAGATGAACATTAATGCCTGAACGCTCTCTATTTTGTGATACAGATTAAGGAGAAGGAGAAGGCAGCCGCACAGCAGGCACTTTGGGAGCAGCAAAACCATGGCAATAATGTGTCACCTTTCCTTCTGCCACAGCCACCACTTCCATGTCTAAATATTGGGTAATTTTGTTGCTATTGCACCACTAATTTCTATGTTTTTAATTACTCTTTGTACTTATAAACTTCTATACTTCATGTGCTATGAATATATAAAATTGTTAAAACCAATTTACATCACTTGTATGTCCCTTAAAATCTTTATATGGTTCTTTTTCATTTCAAATCGTGTCTAGTTGGAGTTACCATTAACTTGCCATATGTTTCTTGATATCCGATGCAGTGGTATTTTCCAGGAAGAAGGACAAGAAGCCAGGAGGAATGAGCTCGACCTAACCCTGGAGCCGATATATTCGTGTCATATGGGATGCTTTACCACATGATAACTGAACTGGTTGAAGAAAGAGGTTAGGCGATACTACAAAACCTGCTAATCAAGGTTTTGGTATGGCCATGAATCATTGTAAGGTGAAGGTAACAAATATGAGCAAAAGATTAGCATGATCACTAGACTCATGCTCTTACATCTATTTGATATAACAATTGCTCCAATCTTGATGCATGATAAATGTATATTGGAATGTTGAATATATGTATGATTCAAGACACTATTAGATCTTTTGCTAAGAGTTACATTGACCCTTCTTTCAGATGAATTTAAAATATATGCATTCTAGGGCTAGGTTTTCCAAACTTGTGGGCACGTACATGAGCTTATGCTTGGATGTGTTCCTGGAGTGGAAAACTAAGTTCGTTGGCTAAAGTGATGATCTTGCTCTAATAAAAATCATTCATAAATGCAAGAAGGGAATATGTTGTTCTGCTTGGAATTCAAATGAAGATTGAGAGACTATGTTTGTTTTGGGAAATATTATGCGCAAAAATATTTTCTACATTTTTCAATATTTAGTGTGAATAAAAAAACTGTTCAAGAGTAAAATATTTTTTTATGGTAAATGAAAAATGAAGCCTTTTTTTTTTTCAAATTTATGTACATTCATAAAAAAAAAGTTAATAACAAATACGAACTAATGTATAAATAATTAGACAATCAACTATTGGAAACATTTTTTGGAATCAAGCGAAGCTTGAATCAACCTGTAAACTATATATCTGTTGAATCATCTCCTTCCGTTCCTAGAAGGATTTATAAACATATAGCTATTGTAACCAATAAATAAATAAATAGCTATAGAGAATGTGTAACAAATTGCTTATCAAATAATAGTAACATAAATAAGCATAGTACATGAATATATAATTGATAGAAGGCAATAAGGAATGTGGCATGCCAAAACTGAAATAATGAGGAAGGAATGGTGGTGTCAAGTCTGCATCGGAGGCAGAGAAAGCTTCCTAACCAAAGCCGAAGAAAGATTGGTTCTTTCTTTTAGAAGCCAAAAACTCAAAAGCCATTTGCTAAGGGAGACTGCTTTGTGCTTTCTAATTCTGACTCTCATTGTGGTTCTGTAGTTTATATAAGGATTCTACAATAAAAAAAATGGAGAATAACAGGATATGCGATGCTAGCAGCTGGGGTAATATTTAATCTTAGGGAGAGGCTTGTATATTTCTGATATATTGTAGGAACACTGATAAGAGTTGCATTCCGCAGAATAACATATCTATATATTTTTACATTTTCGTCCCCTGAATTTTTTTTACATAAAATTAGGGAGATAAATTAGAAATTTGCTATACTCTGTGATGCACTGTTCATGTCACGATTGTGATAAAAAAATATTTTTAATATAATATTTAAATACATATGTTAAATATTTTACATTATATAAATATGACTCATATATATGTATTAAAAATTGACAGTCAAATTTAAAACGTAAAAAAAATAACAATAGGTGCTTATATTAGGAGGGGATAGTTTGTGTAGAGATTTTTTATATTGATACCTTATGAAGGTTTTTTTGATAGCGATAGTATTAAGATCCTGAATAATTTAGTATTTTAGTATTTAATTTTTTTTGGAATGCTGAGAATTAACTAATCTTTTTTTTTTTTTCTAAATGCTCCGACATCAATATAATGCATTGAAAAATATATATATTTTTTGAATATTGACCAAAAATAGAACACAAATTATTAAAAAAAGGGTACTATTTTAACTAACTCTTAGGGGTCTTTATTATATTTTGGGATGCCTTCGGTATATGGATATATGAATACGCCTATATGACATAAAAAAAAAAAAAAATCATTCATAGGTCCATATGAATATGTGCTTCTCCACATGTTTGATTAACAAATTTTGGAATAATATATGTTAAATGGTATTTAATTCATTTGAAATATATAAATTTATAATATAATTTTAATAAAATAATACTTAACTAATTAATGATTCTATTAATAATATTTTGAGTTGATTTTTATTAAATATAAAATATATAATACATTATAGAAAAGTCTTAAAACATCTATCGAACACATTATTATCGTAATATATACATATGAATATAATATTTATTATATATATTTTTTTTTTTTGTAATTAAGATGTATTATATAATATATATAATTATTTTTTTTTCTTAAAACTATCTAATTGGATTACATATCTCTAACTTCAGGTAATATCATGAGATGATTTAGTAAATTGCTATAGTATTCCAAGAAAAAATTATTCAATATATCACTATCATTTTGAGTGCTATCTTTGTCACAAAACTGCTTATTTATATTTCATTAAAATTTTTTGTACTTATAAAAATTCAATTTAAAAAACTATTTAACTATTTGTAATTTTCAAAAACTGATTAAGATTTAGTCGTTTTTTTATTTTTTATTTATTTTTTTATTTTTTTTGCATTTTGATGTTCTCAATATCCAATAGCCATACGGGTTTTTGACTAATCTGGAGTTAAACCGGGTGGGCTCATAAGAAGGCAAAACTCTCTTAGTACCTACTCGAACTCAAAATTTTTTTAAAAAATTTAAATTTCTTACCACTTAAATCAATATATGTTAAAATTAGTCAAATTTCTAGCACTAAAACTTTCATTTTATAACTTAACTCTCTTTAAATCATCTAATAACAAAGAGAGCCATTTTGACCATGACTTCAAGTTCCCTACAAAAAGGAGATACAAAGTTAATTTAGGGAAATTTTTTTGATTGCGTACGTACATACAATTCATACGAAATGAAGCAAAAACAAGAAAAACATAGCTAATGAACTGCCTGCCTGCAAAGTTAAATGATAGAACCTTTCCATTTCCGGAATATATAAGAAAGAAACTATAATTATTTTTTCAAATATAGGAACAAAAAAATCCATTATATTTGAAGGAATGTTTCCTTCAAATTTTGCATGTTTCAGCTGCTGAGAGTTCAGAATTCATCAAATACCATCACCTGAAGCATTAACCCAAAGAACTTGATCAAATTCAGTATTAAATGTGTGCATATATATATATAGATATATATCATGTTAACTTAGAGTGCTGGGTGAAGATAAGAACATATCAATGCAGCATTTCAATTAGCATTTGATATCAATGCAAATTAATTCTGAAGTTAATTGCAGTAGCATTGACTGTTGACTCAATCGTAAAAATGCAACAGATTATGAATGTTAAGTTTCCTAAAATTTTGAGAAAAAGATCACACAACTGTGGAATAAAGACATTACCTTGCCACAAACCGGACATGTTTCGCTTCTCTCCTTCCATTCATATATGCAAGCAAGGTGGTAATGGTGATTGCATTGCGACAAGATCCGCGGATTATCAAAGGTGTACTCTGCCAATGCCAACACAACAGCCACAAGTCATAAACAAAAAAAGCTTGTATCCTGAAGCAAAATAGTATCAGGAAAAAATCACAAAAAATATTTGCCTTCTAGACATGTGGGGCAGACATCGTCATCATCATGTGAAGCATGTAAAGAAAAAAAACCATCAGGTTCCACTTTTTCTTTTGAGTGTCTAATCGGAGACGTTGAGGAATTGTATTCCTTTGATGGAACTTCACATCTAATCATGTCAGGAACGTGAATACCATTTTCACCTCCCAATTTTTCTTCCATATCGTTGTGCTCAAGTTGATCTGCTGCTGCTTCTGCTGCAACATTCGTATCAGGCAATGTCAATCCATCCTGTTGGAAAATGGAGTGACTGGGATTTGCTTCAGATGACATGTTTTGTGGATGAGCTGTAGTAGTAGTAGCATCAGCAGCAACAGGAGTAGTAGTCATAATAGCATCAGATTGTGTAGTATTGGCTGCAGGGTCGACCATGGGTGCATTTTCTTTGTTGACATCTGTTGCATACTGTAGGTAAATTGTGAAGAAAAGATTACAAACACTAGCGACAATTTCATGAGAAATTCTTGACGGATTCAATTAGCAAATAAAAATAACCATTTCTTTTTCTAAGGAATCAATTGATTTCTTCAAACTCCAAGTCAGTGAATGCCATTTCGTCTACAGGCAATTGACTACAAATCAATTTCATTGAACTGTCACATATTTTTAGCTGTGCACAATTTGTACATATTAAACAAGACACTAAGTCTAAATATCGAGAAAGCAATAGTAATATATCACTCACTTGCCCTATGTTCAAAATTGCTGCAGAACATGATAACAAAGGTGAATTTGATCATCCTAACATAACATTTTAAGGAGATTCAAACAAAAAACAATCAAATCAAAACACCCAAGAATTGGTTAATGTTGCAAGAATGTACCTTGGTGGAGAAGAAGTGATGAAGCAAGCAATTAGGACAAAAGAAGCAGGATCTCCCTTGAGAGTTTCTTGTATCATCATGGTCCTCTGGATCCTCAGGATGCAAGCAACAAAAAAGATTACCCATTTCTAACTTAGACTATTTTTTTGGGTGTTTATTATTACTTATGGCTCTGCATGAAATAATAGTGCAATTACTTCAGATGGTGATCTCTTGCATGGAAATAAATTAAAGCCATTAATTCAACTTTTCAATACTAACAAAAATACAGATAATTAATAAGCCAAACTAAACCAGGCCATGACCTCTAAACAAATTTTCTTAACTATGAGTACACCCAACAAATTTTACTTTCCATAGAGAACCCAACTGTTAGATTTTTTATTTTGCTGCTACAAAACCAAAAGCCCCACTTAAATTAAATATAAAAAGAAGCATTAAAAAGAGAGTACAATCAAAGTATATGAAACACTATAACGAAACATCAGAAGTTACACAACTCAATTTCAACATAATTAAATTTTTTGATCGCTTCTATGAACAAGCCAACTAGTTTCAGAGTATTACATATGGCAAATATTGTATAATTATTTAATCTTTATTTTACAAATTTTCTTATATTTTCATATACATAACCTGCATTAGTTCACATGCTATCACACTGTTAATCCTTTTCTAATAAAAGTAGAATCAAATTTTGAATCCCAATATTTGATTAAGAAAAAAAAAATTCTCAAGCACAATCGATATTGAAAAAGAAAAAGAAAAAAAAAACATGAATTGTGAGCACAAGAACTATCAAAGAGGACATACCTTAGTAATTAGAAAAGGTTAAAAATAAAAAAGCACTGAACTGAAAGTATATAAACAACTTCGAATGCTGATTATATTTATTCAGAACTTGGAAAGAAAATCCCAGAAAGAATAGGATTGCAGAATCAAGGAAAATAAAAACTAATTAAAGAAGAAGCAAGACCTTGATTGACCAGGAAATTAACAAATTATATTAAAAAAAATAAATTCTGAATTAGGAAGTTTGTTTACTTCCAGATTGTAGCTGGCTAGGATTCTTCTTCTTAATCTTACTGATGGGTCAATTGGGCTACGTTTAAGGTCAAACATTTGACACATCAGCATAAGCTCTCAAGCTCAAAGTGATCTTCTGACCCATTACCAAAAAGCCCAATGAGCCTTTTTTTTTTAATTTTTAAAATTTTTTCCCTACTTCTTAGGATGAATGAAATTTATATCTTTTTATTTATTTTTTACTTTTCCATTTATTTTGCTTCAAGTAATATTAAATTTCTGAAAAACAAAAAGCTACGAAGGAGTTTTACTGAAATGTTGAGTGTTAATTTTAGTTGGAGTTAAATATAATGGTGGTCACTTAACTTTATATTTATTATAATTTTGACATTAAATTTTAATTTGAATCTTTTTAGTGATCTAACTTTGATTTTATTTCAAAAAATATACTATTTAAAATTTTTAGTCCTCTAATTTTTTCTTAAAAACCATTTTAATTCCTCAATTTTTTTTATTTTTTCAATTTAGTCCATAATTTATAAAAAGTTTAAAAGTTTACTTCTTCTAAATTGTGATACCACTCAGGATAAGTATGCTTTTATTAGGCGGAATTAAAACAAGTTTCAAAATTTTCCTTATTTTCTATAAATGTATAAAAAATATGAATTTATTTGTAAAAATCTTTAATTCTGGATTAAAATAGTAATTATAAATTGTTCAGGTACTAAATTTTTTTTAAGTGATAGAAATTTGGTATCTAAAAGATACAAAGTAAAGTTTGATAACCGAATTGAAATAAAATTAAATTTCGACATCCTCCCGTGCGTTTGACCCATTTTAGTTGAAGTTAATAAATAAATATTTTTTTAAAAAAACTATATTGTTAGATATTAAAATTAAAGAAGCAGTAAAAGATGAGGTACAACAATTAGCAGTCTTCCTACTTCCTACACACACAGAGAGACATCCTTCAGGGAAAAAAACTTCATGTCTGAAAATATAAAGCAAGAAACGACAACAGTTCATGCATCTACTGTATGTTGTACAGATGCAGCATATGGAAAAGCATAGGATTTGGAATCCAAAGGAGATACTTCATTATAGTTTTAGTTAATAGTAGTTATTTAATTGAGGCACAAAACACAAGCAGGACCACCAAATTAACTCTAAATTTTATAAATTATTATTTAAATTGTTGATTGATATTTCTATTAATGAATGA
>CATIWM010040037.1:0-46927 GCA_949671775.1 Mallotus repandus | reverse complement strand
TCTTTTTTTTGATGTGGGTTTTATTTTTTTTTCTTCTGATTCAGTTGTTTTTTGCTAGATTTTTTGAGGAAAGTTTGAATCTTTCATGCATAATTCGGTTTGTTTGTACTGTGAGTTTTGAAGAGATCTGTTTGGTATTTGAGTTTCTAGGCGTTTGTTTTGGTGGGACTTTTGAATTCTGTTTGGGGAAAAGTGGTATTATGAAGAAAAAAGATAGATTTTGATTTGGTAGCACTTCCCTTTCTTCATATTGTTACTTGGATCCGGTTTTGTTATAGCTGTCAATTTTTGCTTTTTTTTCCTGCATACCAATTCACTTCATCCGTTGCTCCCTTTGATCTGCTCCTGCATGACCAAATTCACTGTTTTCAAACAGTTTGATCTGTTTTGTTATCATAGGACTAAGGAAAAAGTATTCATGTATCACTTGTATAATCTCAATAAGCCTCAGGGTTTGTTTTAAGCCTTACCGTTAAACTACATTGGAACAATCAAACAAAATTTGATTTATGTGCTTGATCTCTTTTCTTTGATGACAAACTATCCATTAGAAGGTTTTTTTACACTTTGGTTGTGAATGTTGGAAGCAAGTTGATTGTTGATGTGTATTTTAGACTTAGATCTGTTAAGTAATTGAGTTTCTTGCTTTGGTTTTGTTTTGCATCGAAGTGAATCCACATTTTTCCCCTCAATAGTGTGGCTTTAATTCTGTAAATTAGTCATACAAGTTTGTTTGTGCATTTCAATTTATGTGTTATATGGTTGCATGTTTAAGCATATTAATCTTTCATGGAGGAAATGCATTACATTTACACATTGGAATGTGATCTAAAGCAGGGTATCCCTTGTGTGATTACAGGTTGCTAAAGATCCCACTGGCAAAGATATTAATGCACTTGAGCAGCACATAAAGAACATTCTGAGTCCATCTACTCCATTTTTCTTCAACACCCTGTATGACCCATATCGCACTGGTGCAGATTTTGTCCGAGGGTATCCATTTAGCCTTCGTGAGGGTGTCCCTACAGCTGTATCTCATGGACTCTGGCTTAACATCCCAGATTATGATGCCCCCACCCAACTTGTCAAGCCTCTTGAGAGGAACACCAGGTAGGAAGATTTTTGATGCGCTACCAGCACCAGCTCATACTTGTGTGCATATATATATATATATATGCATGTTGAATCAATGTTGAACTTTAAAAATCTGTACCAGGTATGTAGATGCTGTAATGACGATACCGAAAGGAACTTTGTACCCCATGTGTGGTATGAATCTGGCATTCAATCGTGAGCTGATTGGTCCTGCAATGTACTTCGGTCTTATGGGAGATGGTCAGCCAATTGGACGCTATGATGACATGTGGGCTGGCTGGTGCACCAAGGTTAGTACCTATTGCAGTAACTTCCCCAGTTATAATTAATCTGTATGGTTGTTAGGGTTTTGTCTGCCTATCAAAATTTATGCAAGTTGCAAATAAAATTGGTTGTTTCATCAACTCTGTAGGTTATATGCGATCACTTAGGTTATGGAGTCAAGACTGGATTGCCTTACATCTATCACAGCAAAGCAAGCAATCCATTTGTGAATCTTAAGAAGGAATACAAGGGAATCTACTGGCAAGAAGAGCTGATCCCATTCTTCCAATCTGCAGTTCTTCCAAAGGAATGCACCACTGTTCAGAAGTGCTACATTGAACTCTCCAAGCAAGTTAAGGCAAAGCTTGGCAAGGTAGATGAATACTTCATCAAGCTAGCAGATGCCATGGTCACATGGATTGAAGCATGGGATGAGCTGAACCCATCTGGTGAATTGCCCAATGGTCCTGAAAAATAGATTTCCTGACATCAGAGACGCCATTAGTATTTGTCAGGTCATAGATGTTATCACATCTCACGAATGCTCCTTGGCAGGGTGTATCCTGATGAGCCCCATTTATCCATCCCATTTAACCATGAACCAAGCTTTTTGCTTTGAAGCTTGGATTAATTATTTTGCAGGTTGAGGAAAAGATTTTATTTGTCTTTACTATTATTGAGCTTTAGAATAATAACAAGTGATGATGATGGATTCTATATTCAAGCAGTTGTTATGATTATTAGTAATTGAGTTCTTGAAAATGCTTGTCCATTTAGTTGATTCAATTGTTAGGTAAGGTTCCTCTGTCTTGCCTTTTTGATGTTGTTGATTCACAATGTTTTGGTCATTGATTTGAGAAATGATTGGGACCCAAATCTAACAAATTTGACCAACCAGCCATTGCCCCTTCAAAGGCCGAATTTGATCTAATTGGTATGTGATGCCTTTTTCCATTGTACAAACAAGTGCGTCTATACCTGCTTGACAAATCACGCTCCTAAAAGTCAAGATTAACATGATTCAGCCGGCTGTCCAGTGTTCTCAAAAACAATATTATTCCGTAATACTAGAATTTATGCATAAATTTCAAGATTTGTAACGATTTTATATTTTTCACATTTTTTTCAAAAAGTTTATCTATTTTTTTTAAACTATAACATAGTATTTTATAATAATCTTGGATTAGATTATAGTTTGCCCTTACAATCATCTAATCAGAAATTGAATTAATCAGAAAAGACTAAAAGTTTAATTTTAGAATTAATTAAAAAAAATACACAAAAAGGTATAAATAGTTTGAATTTTATAATAATTCTAGATACAAAGTGCTCATGCTGCAACAAACCAATTTCTATGAGATTTCAATTTCATCTTTAAACTCAGTTGATTTTTGTTAGGGAGTGGTTTAGTAGGCAGGATGTAAATTCTGTAATTGTTAATTTTTATAATTAATTTATATCTAATTTAAAAAAAATATCTATGTTATATAATTTATCAGTATTTAGGTCATATAATCTCTAAGATAATGACTCACAGGTTTCTATCTACCAAATAATAAAGAAAATGTGAAACTTCACTCATTATTTTTTTTTTTATCAAAATTAATAAAGAGGTGTGGATCTCGAATCCGTGACTCCTTGACCGAAACCCACAGTCTTACCCTCCAACTGTCTGGCCTAGTCGGGGGGCATCACAATGTTCTTTTGGGTGTCCAAATAATGAAATAGAAAACAAACAGAATCTTTTCAAGAACTCAATACACAGCCGGTTTCTTGTTCACATTTTTAGATCTAAATATCTATTGTCTAGCTGTTGTTGCCGTGTTTCCATGTGGGTGTCCCATGCGCCCCTCTTCTCTCTCTGTATATGGAATTCTCTGATTCTTGTATTCCACCCATGAGCCTATGCACACAGCCAATTCCAGCCAAGCACTTTCTTGCCTTTGTTCTATTCTAATAATCCATGTGGTCCACTTACCGCATTTCTTGTATTCATGTCTTACTCAATTCCTATGCACCATAAAACTGTCTATATGCACACAAAACTAGAGATTCATACTTCCATCGGGTGTAGTGTAGGATTTGAAACACAAAATATATATCTTATACGATGTGTTAACATTTGAATTCTATAGTAAGGGTAAGAATTTTTGCACTATTTTTATTGATAATTACACTCCACTTTAATTTTATTTATAATTTAAATGACTTAATTATTTTTATTTCAAAAAAATTACATTTTACTATTTTATTAAATTATGAAAAATATATTTTCCAGATACTAGCTTAATTATGTATATATGGTCAAAATTAATAACTTGAATGTAAATACATGGTCAAATTGATTTTATTAATTTGTCATATTATTTTTATTTTTTATTCAACTTATATTACTAAAATTTATTAAAAAACAGTTATATTCTTTATAAATTTAGTTGTGAAATATTAATTTTTAAATTTTTAATTGTATTAACGTTTCAAGTGTTTGTACATGGTAAAAAAAATTCAATGGTGAATTTAATTTTAAATTTTTTATTAAATTTTTTAATAAAATGGTATTATACAACATAAAAAAAAAATTTAATGGTGAATTTAATTTTAAGTTTCTATAAATAGTTTTTAATGAAATGGTAACATATAATACTAAAAATATTACATGTAGTGAAAAATTAATATAAATAAAATAATTAAAAAAATATTTTACAAATATTAATTAAGTTGATAGAAATATAATTTTTGATTGAAGGGTATTAAAGTCATTAGATCTAATATAAAAATTTAAATGGAGGGAATCATCATAAACATCACCAATAAATTGAGATATGCATCTTTCACTTAATTATATACATATATTATATTAGGTAATGCTTGTGTATTGCGCGAATGATAATAGTTTATAAACAATCACTCTCTAAAATATTTAAGGAAAAAAGATTAACTTTTTTGTGTATTCATTTCACATATATTTATTTATACATAGCGTGGTATAAATATATGTAGTTATTTAAGAAAATTTGTTCAATTGTATTAAAAAAGGAATTGTTAATTTTTTTTATTTTGAATGTTTGTGGGAAAAAGAGTGCTCAATTAGTACTAATAAAAATTATTTACACATATTTTAATAGTTATAAATATATATATAGTAATATGAATATTAAAGAGACAAAAGATAAATTTTTTAATTGAAAATAATTTATATAGGTAACTTGGTACCAAACACAATTAAAATAAAATATAAAAGCAAACAATTTCTGAAAGAAAAATTTTTAGTAAGTATAAAAAAATTAATTGTTATATTATGCATTTATGTTCATATTGCAACATGAACCAGAGATTATTACAAGCGCGAGATAAAAAAAAATGCACACCTTTTTTTATTTTGCATCAAACGTCCTTTTTTTTTTTACTTAGGTTCATTGATTTTTACCTACATATTTATAGAAGATTAAATGAACCTGCAGGTGAAGATTAATGAAGTTGCAGCAAGTTCATTGACCTTCATCTGTATGTTCATTAGCATCCATCTGTAGGCTCATTAACCTTCACTTGTAAGTTTACTTTCAATCTCATTAAAAATTTAAAAAATATTTTTAATTAATAACAAATGAGACTCACTTATCTTACAATCAGCATTATTAATCCTTTCGAATTTTAGTTCCAAAGGAAGCCCAGCTTTTGCAAAGGCTATAGAAAATTGTTCCAACAACAAACTGAGTGCCACTGATGCAGGCGGATCCTTCCACATCATTTCAAATAAGTCCACAATTGATGCGCCTATATGATCCAATAATACTGGAAAGCAACTGGGCATGTTGTTGGGTGCTTCCCTATCTGGGTTTTTATAATTCAAATAGAAACATTGCTGATCAAATTAAGAAAAAAAAGGTATAAGTTGAAACAAATCAAAATGATTTCTCTTCATAAAGAGCCAAATTTTTTGTTTTTACCAATTGGATCAAAATATCATATTCAAAACTATTTTAGCTAAACTTTTGAATTTACCTAAAGAGATTGGAAAGAAATAGTATTTGTTTGAGGATCGTTAAGTTTGGAGAAAGTGTTTTGAAGCAGTGGCATGGCTCCTGTGTGAGCTACCAGATTTTCTACTTCTCGTCCTTCTTCTTCTCGTTGCAACATTAAAAAAAAAAAAAAATGTTTTTAGTGTTTTAATTTTCGCGTGTGCTGGACCCCTAATCCATATTGTTATATACACAGAATCCATAATATGATTTATTCACAAAAATTATTTGCACATCTCAACCTCTACATAATAGCCATAAACATTGGAGAGATGAAATAAAACAAACAATGTATCATAGTTTTGGATTGGTAATCTCTAATAACAATAAGTTAATATCATAATATGAATCAATCAAAGATACATACTTTAAAGAGCATAAGAGATAATATGCATAAAACTCAAGTTTCCAATCTCTTCCTTTTACAATTTAAGAAGTGAAACAATTAAGAAAAATTCTTCATGTAAAATTACACAATTAGATTTGAGTATTTATAATGGTACTAAATTAATTACCTACTATATTTAAGATTAAATGATGAGGAAGAGGAAAAAAGAAAATTTGCAAATAATAAAATTAAAATTAAAATAAAATAAAGCATATAGGAACTAAATAACGTTTTTGAGAAAATAGAAAAACTTCAAAAACAGAACTAAAGAAAAAGATAAACTCATGTTAGGCGGCTTAAGAATATATTCTTAAAGTTCCCATGTTAATGCAGCTTAAAAATAGATCACCGTATGCGAAATCAATAGAATATCCCTATAAAAATTTAACATCTAGTACATAAATTTTAAAACATTTAAGAATGTAATAATTTAATTATAGCGGAAATAATAGTGTTTCTCTGTGAAATTTGACACAGAAATTTTATTTTTAACTCATCACTTCAATGAAAAATAATAGAATATTAATATTAAAAAAATAGAAGACTAAAACTAAACAGAAAATGTAGGCAGCTATTAATGGGACAATTTAGAAAATTAAATTTTTAAAAATTGAGAGAAAATCATAGCTTATTTATATAAAAAAAAATTCACTAAATTTATCTCATTGTCAGTCCTAGTAGGATTAACCGATTAAGCTACACTTACCGTCTTACTACTATACCAGCCTATTAAGGTACATATAAGTTCATAACACAAATGATCTCTTTAAACACAAATTAAACTTTCTCACACACTCTCTTAAATTTATTAGTATATACCATGTATTTTACACATAATTTTTTCTTATCATTAGACTCGTTTTTATAAAATAAATCTTAATTTAAAATTAAATATTTGTACATAATTACTAATAATCAGAAAGTACAATTTTTAAAATTTTTGATAATAATTAAGTATGAAAATATACAATTTTTAATGATTTTATTTGCTAGGAGAAGTTGTTATTTAGTTGTAAAATTCATAATTATATATAGAGAACAAATCAACAAATTTTAAAATATATAAATTAAATATGTACGGTTATGATTGAAACATATTTAATTTTTCTCATCAATTTTTAGTAAAATTTTTATTACTATAACAATTCATATTATAACATTAATATAGTTATAATTTATTATAATTTTAATAAATTGTCTTCTTTAAAAATTATGCATTCACTTTTGTTTAATATTTTTTAATGTTAATACTCTTTTAAAAAATTTAAAAAACTTTTTGTTTAAAATCTTATTTTTAATAATAAAATTTAATATTTTTAAAAATAGAATATAAAAAATATTAAAATTATTTTATTAAAAAAATAATTTCTTTATTCTATAGTGTCTATTTTTATTAATTTATTTTATTAAAAATATCACTTTTATTTGAGCAAATACACTTCATATTTTTCAATATTTTTTTAAATGTTAATATTATTTTTTTACACTAAAAACGTTCTATTCAATATTTTTAAAAAATATATTTTTTAGTTAATAATTAGATAATAAATATTAGATAAATTAATTTTAATTTTAATAGCATATTTGAAAATCATAAATTTCTATTTTTTTCATACAACAAAAATTTTATGAACTAACTTTTAGAAAAATCTTTGGCTATAATTAATTATTAAATAAATAAATTTTAGTTTATTTAAAGTTAGTTATTTTCTTATTAAATTTTAATAAAACTTCTAAAAATAATATAAACATTTTTTTAATTATATAACTATCCAATATTAAACTTATAATTCATTATAATTTTCATAGATTTCAATTAAAACAACTACACATTATTTTTTAATATTGTTAACCTTAATATTTTTTCTTTAAAAATAATTCTATAGAATTATACAACGCTCTGTAGCATTTTTATCTATACAATAATCTAATTTTATAAACTTTATAGAGTTATAATATAATAATTAATTACATTCTTAATAATTTTTCTATATTCTTTCAATATTTTTATGCTAATATTTTTTTTCGTAATAAATTATTTTATAAATATTGTCAATTTTAATCATATTTATTTATTTCTTATTAAATTTAATTTAATAAGACTTATAGAATTATATTATCAAATTTCATTTATATTAGATAAAACAAAAGCAAACCTAATTAAAATAAAAAAAAAATATTTTCAATAAAATTACAGCAAAATTTAAATTTATTTAATTTTTATTAAAAATAAATAAAAGTTAATTAACCTAATTAAAATAGGAAACATATTTCCAATTAAATTAGAATGGAAATTTAAAATTTTTATTAGAGATGAAATAAAATCTAACTTAGGAAACATATTTTGAGTTAATATATTTTAACCAATTTAATTTAATTTTTTTTAGTAACCGACTGAATTATCCAATTTTTAAATAACAATAAAAGAAGATTGATTAGTAATTTTGTCTATCCCCACTTCATACATTTATATATTAGTCACTTGACACAATTTTGTATGCTCAATTTTATTATATTTATATATATGACATACTGTACTTAGTATTTATTTTCATGCATTTGATTAATTTTTGCTTTTAAAAAATTTAACTATTATTATCTTTTATAAATAAATAAATAAATGTAACATTGAATTGTTAAGAGAAAACCCGTTCATAATCTCTTTTTTTTTTTTCATGAGCATGAAATTATGAGTTGAATTTAAAAAAAAATTGTACCCACCAATTAATTCTTCATTCCCACAATGTTATCAATAATGATGCGTGAAGTCAGCTGCTTTTTTTATTGGATTGCTAATATTTAGTGGATTTGATGATGATTTTAGTCTTGTTCAACATTATTTATGAATATTGAACATGGATATAAAATTCTATTATTGTGTTATTTTCAATAAAAGAAGCCTCTTATTTAAAATATTTTAAAAGGAGATTGGAGATGTATTTTGATATATATATATATATGTCAATAAATCTGAAAATATATATTAGGAATTTCTTGCCAAAATCAATTCCTTTACAATCTGAGCATTTGACTAGGATTTATTTACCTTGTTTCCAATAATTTCCTAAGTTGCTGCTGTTGATCTTCATTATAAATCTTGCAAGAAAAGTTTGGTTAGTGTTACTGAGAAGCATATTGTGGACATTGGAAGTTCCCAACTACTTCATTAGGCTACAACAACATGGAGAATGTATCATTCAAGTTAGCCTTTTTGGTCATACTCCTTGTCACTGCATCAGGTTTGTCAATTTATTCCTCTCTTAATATAGATATTGACCGCCAATTTAAATGGTTATTTCCTTCACAATTTTTGTTGAAAAAGTTATGTTTGATGTTATGGAATAAGTTATTAAGAGCTTGTTTGATTCAATTTTTTATTAAGTAGCCATCAGCGATTAAATTATTTCACCCGCTTACACGGCTTAACTGATATGCTCCAACATTATATGCTGTAAAGAGAAGTGTTAGATTCAAGCATGATTGCAGCTTCTTTGACATTGCTACATATGGACCCATCTAGCCATGCATATTGTCACACTTGTGCGCACACATTATTTTGAAGGAAATTAATTACAAATTGCTTTTGGTAGGTTTGCCACTCTCAAGGGCAATAGAAATTGGTGAGAAGAAGAGAGGACTTTTGCCAATTCGATGTTCAACTGATGATGATTGCAAGAACAAGTGTTTGTGGGAGAAAAGCACCTGTGTAGATGGCTTTTGTACTTGCCCATTACAATAATAATAAGACACTTGGAAATTTAAATTATTATTATGGTGACAAATGTACCTTGAAAAGCTTTGTATCTTTCAATAGATTACAGGCTATCAATAATGACCACAAATGGTGCTTCCAAGTTTTTATGATTCAAGCATGCCTATTGCTTCTAACCAAGTGGGATTTGAGTAGATTCCACCAAACTTGTGTGTGTGTGTGTGTGTGAGAGTGTATGCTCCATGATTAGCTGATGAGCCATTTAATCCCCAGTTGATCAAATGCAATAGCTATTTGAAAAAAACTAATTGAGTTGAATATGAAAATGACAAAAATATATACAATGGGATATTGAAGAAACTAAACAATTGATTATCCTAATTGAGTTGATAAGCATAAAAGAGCAAAACAGAATTTGATTATACATTTTCAGAAAAGCAATGATCTTCTGATAGTGTCAACATGTGAAAGGACAAATTACACAGACTTTCTCATGCTTAATTTGCATTATAGCTTTTCAGTTCATGCTGATCTTCTGATAGTATCAGCTCCTGCATCTTCTGCCAACTGCTTCCTGTCTCCCGGTGCCAATCCAATTGTTATACTTAAGTCTTCAAACACAAAGTGATTGAAAATGAGGCTCATTTTACTTGACATGTGAGCATTCTAACTTGAGTTATTCCTTTTAGGCAGATCATACTGAGTTCAGTATGATAAGCCAGCAGGATTCAACTCCACGCACTTGAAAAAATAATCAAAAGCATACATGTTTTTCATCTCTTTAAAGAAAATTACTAGAATAACTCAAAGATAGAAATTGAAATTCTTCAATGGATTTGTGTTATACCTTTTTCACAGAGCACTTCAAGTGATGTGGGGCCAACAGAAGGCATCATTTTCCTGCTTCACTCGCATGGTTTGCTTCTGTCGCTCTACTCGTTCAAGCTGTGATGACAGTTGAAGCAAGTCAATGGTAGTACCATCTTCACAAGAAATGCGATCTTTGGCATTCATAAAGTTTAAGCCCTGATATATTCCACCACTGAT
Source organism: Mallotus repandus (assembly GCA_949671775.1). Taxonomy (NCBI): domain Eukaryota; kingdom Viridiplantae; phylum Streptophyta; class Magnoliopsida; order Malpighiales; family Euphorbiaceae; genus Mallotus; species Mallotus repandus. The sequence continues at coordinate 36,402 of CATIWM010040037.1, read as the reverse complement.
ATCGAAATTGACGGCATCACTACCATCAGATAACAGTATATAACCCAAGCGACTTCCTTCTGCAGAACTTGTTCCTGATGAAGAGAATTTGTTTGGTACACCACCACTTGTGGAAGCCTGTGAACCAACTCCTATGAGCTTTTCAGAGACTTGAGTCACATTGTAATGAGTACTGCTGCTCCCAGGCACCACCAATGGGCAAGCGGTAGAAATTCCTGATGAATGGCTTGGAAAATTATGTGATTGAGATGACAGAAGAGAGAGAGCACAACCAGAGTTTGTGATCCCTGACAGTCCTTGAATATCTGATGCTGTATCAAAAGCAGCAAAGTCTTCCTTTCTCAATGAACATGAATTTGAGCCTCCTAGATTATGTGGATAATATCGAGCAGTGCTGTTGCTGAAAATGCTTCCTGTTGTAGTAGTAGCTCCATTTCCATGAAACGTGAGGAATGCTTTATCCAAGTTATTGGAAGGGAAACCACTTGAAATAGGAATGGATGATAGTGGACTAAAATCAGATCCATCTTCAACCTTTATATGCCTGGACCAATCATTTGTTCCATATTTCCCAGGATGCAATGGGCCGCAGGGCAGTATATCTTGGCAGATAAATGATGTTAATGCAGCCCCATGAAATCTGTTGGTGGCAATGCCTGCACAGTTGACAAAAACATTATGAGATTTCTGAAATATCATATGCTACAAATAAAGGAAATATTATGAAAGATACATGGCAACATAGCATAATAAAAGTACCATGAACAAACAATATCTGTTTGTCAAGAACTCATACATAAGAGTGAAACAATACATGTGACTGTCACTCAACCTTTTGATGATAATGCAAGTAAGGTAGAGATTGATTGTTTGTGATAATCCCACCCTTCATTGGCTAGATTCACAGCTTATTTGTCACTTATATCAGCCAAGGGAGCTGCCCCAAACATTAAACTTACAAGCTACCTCAGCAGGCGGAGTTATGGAAGGGCTGTTCTGGATGTGATTCTAACCTAAACTTAAAAGCTCCACCAATATTTCTGCAATTTGATGTGAAAAGAAAACTGAAGACAAACTAAAGTTTTCCCACCAACTTGAAGTAGCATTTCAAAAGTGATATACAGAAAGGATAGCTTAAGTAAAACAAAGCTGCTGAAAGTTAGCTCTTAACAAACATACAGAGAAATTACACTAATGAATAGAATTATAAATTCAACAGAATGCATGCTTTACCATTATATGCTTCAAGTGGCTTTCCAGTTCTTCCAGAGTGAATACCAACTTGAGGTTTTCTCCGACGTTCGTTGTGGCCTGCGAGGCGTTTACGACAGCTGCGCTTGCCGTCATCAAATTCAGCCAGCAGATGAAACCTGATCAGTCAAAAACTAGTACGAATAAAACTCATGTTCTAGTACAGAGTCATTACGAAGCCAAAATTTAGCAAAAGTACAATTTTTTTTTTTTTTCACATTTCTAGTTTCCTGAATCTGAACTGGAAGACCCCAGCAAGCAAAAGCTAAACAGACGTCAAGAAAGGTTTGAAATGTTAATCAAGAAAACCTCAGATGCTTATGATCAAAGCAAGAAAGAGTTCACTACCTTCAACCTCATAGTCTCCATATTTGATAAAACAGGTGTAAAAGAACAAAATTACTGACATATAAGAAATTTCAAAATTTAAGGTTTCCTGTCAAAATATGTCGATTCCCATCCATCCACTCATCAGAAATTGCAAGAAAAATTATGAACAAGTAAATAGCATACCTGCTGCATTGCTGACAAAACCTCTGGTCAAGTCCATTGACTATAACTTTGGAAGTCTTGGAGTGAACTTCACAGACTTTATGCCTCTTGTGATATTCTTTTGAGGAGCTGAGATCCTTATTACAACCATAAACTTGGCAATGTGCGGTGTGAGAATTTGCTCCGGCTTTCGTTCTCTTTGGAGGAGTAGATGACTCAGATGAAGACATAACTGATGCTCCTTTTGAAATTCTTGAATTCTGAACTTCTGTTGGATCACCATACCTTCCAAGTTTCAAATCAATGAAAGGAGAGTCTCTACTATTTGATTCCACAACAGAGTTAGAAAGTCTAGATGTGGATTCATCCTCTATGGAAAAAGCATTCATGTTAGCCATAAAAGGATTCATGACCTTTCCACCGTCAACTTCACTACTTAAAGCACCCCTTATATAATTATGAGGCAATTGTTTCCTCATCAATTCTTGATCATTCAGCTCCCCTAAAAAGTGATTCTCAATGGCTCGTTGACCTGAGACGACCATATTATTGTTGCCAAAACTACAAGCAGTTTTCAAATCCCAACCCATCAAGACATTTTTGCTTTTGGCAATAGAATCAGAAGACGAAATTGTTTCATTGGATTCAAACCCCTTCCCTCCAGGACCATAGTACCAAGATTGCATTGCAAATTTGCACTGTTGTAAAATTACTGTTCAAGAAATTCGATGCAAACCCACTTTTCAATACAAGCCAGAAAATTGATCTTTGTTACACAGTTTTTTACCCAACAAGGCAACAATCAAGTTCAAGATTCTCCTTTAACCACTTGTAAGCATAAACACTGAAGAATCTTGCTAGCCACTGTACACACTACCCACAAAAAATCCCCCCCTCAATAACAAAGAAAAAAAATCCCAACACCACCCCCTCACTTCAAGGGGAACTCAATTCTTGAAACACCAAATGCATCAAACAATAAAGCCCATCAAAGAAACTTCAAAACCCAGAGAAAATTATGCAGCAAAAAAAGAAATCATACAACTGAAAGAGAAAGCAAGACCACCACAACAACACAAGCAAGAAAGCTCATTGCAAGAAAGATTCAAGGAAGAAAATGGAAGAAAAGGGAGAGGGTAGAAGAAACAGTGCATGCAGTAATGAAAAAAGGCTAATTCTACGACAGTAATTCCAAGATGATCTTGATATATATTACAGCAGGGGCTCTTTTTTTCTTCTTCTTTTTCAAGAACTAGCATATAACAAGTAGAGAACTTGCAGGGATGAAGTGAATAATAAGAATTTCAGAGGCAGACCCAACTCACTGAAAATGAGTTATGTGTCCCAAACTTCATGGAAGAGGACCTAGTGGCTGGCTCACTGAGAAAGAAAGTGAACACATACTGACTCTCAATTAAGTAGAGAGACATTGATTCTTTAACCTTTTTTTTTTTTTTTTTTTTTTTTGCTTGCTTGCTTTATTTAGTAGTTTCTAACTGGACTAGTTGCTGTCTTACCCAACAAAAAGCAAAAAAGAATAATAATTTTTTTTTCATAAAAAACAGAATTATTTCTGTGTCATTACTTTAATTATGTGCTTAATCTCTAATTTGAATAGAAATTCAGTATGTTCTTGGATGTAATTAGCAATTTTTTTTTCCTTTTTAAGCACAAAGAGGGAAGTCTGTTAATGTCTTACCTAATTTAGTTTGGTCTCAATTAACTGTTTGATGAGTACTTACATCATGCCACTCATGCCACAACATCATTACATGCTTCCTTCAATTATTTGTTTTGTTTTGTCTTTTTTTTTTTGTTGGCATGTTCATAACTGTTGTCACTTTAATGCCAATGCAAACTATTGCTTTTCGTTTTTGCCCCAATGTCTATTTTATTTCAAGAAAGAATTAGGATGAACATGAAAGAAAAATAAGTTCCATGGATTAAATATGTAGTTCAACACTATGGTCTCCGGCTCCATCAAAGTATTTGTGTTTATAACCAAATTTTAAACCCAACAATTTAGCAGTCTACACGCACATGCAACGTCTGTATTTCACAGCCGGTGTTTGCATGATGGTTAAATTAATTGTTAAATTTTTTTTATTATTTTTATAATTGTATTCAAATTGATCAAATCTTGTAAGTTTTTAATATGGATGGTTGAGATTAAAAAAAATTAATATATTTTTTAATTTTTGTAAATTTATAAATTTAACATTTGTTTTCACTTTTTGGAAAAAGAAAAGGTAAATTAATTGGGGACTATTAGCCTAAGAATCAAGTTTATTTTTATAATACGTGAAATTATTAAAAACTTAAATCTAAACAGAAATTCATATAAAAAATATACAAAAGAAAGGTCTATCATTATGATGTTGAATTTGTTGAAAATCTTCAACAATATAAAGCATAAGTCAAAAAATATTATACGAAATTTTGAAATAATTTTCTGATACTATTTGTAGTTTTTATAAATTTTCCAAAATAAAATACATATTTAACACATGCAAATCAAATAAAAAAATAATACTTTTAGTGATGATGCAGTGTTTGAAAATTATTTTTCAAAAAAATAAATAATTGAAAATGATTATTAATATGTTATGTGTTAAAAAGTAAAAGAAAAAAATTATAATAATTTTAAAAATATATTTCTTATATTAATTTAATATATCTTAAAACTAAAATTCATAATATTCTTCATTTAAATTGAATATTGGGTGATTTTTTTTTTTTTTAAATCAAGACATTTTTCTTTATTAAAAGATTGAGCATGGAAAAATCATACAACATGGAGAAAAAGGTGAAGAGAGTGAATATAAATAATGTTGGGGATCCAGACGACAGGTCCCACATAAGAAATTTTGCAACAACCAATCGCTATCAACGTCACTCTCGCGCGTGGTATTTACTCTCATTTTCTTCGAAGATTGGAACATTTTTAGTCACACATGTCGGTCATTTTAGCCCACCAACTTTGAAGGCTCCTTCAATATTTTTTTGTTTTTTTTCCTTTATTTTTTCCGTTTTTAAAAACTATTATAAAAAATAAAAATATTTATTAATAATTAATTTAATATAATTATATATATATAATAATTTAAACTCGGACATCATTTAAATGAAAATAGCGTTTGATAAGTTCATCTCTTGTTCGTTGTTTTTTTAACTAGATTTCTTTAAAAATATTAAGAAAATAGGAAATTTTTTTAGAAAAAAATAAAAAAAGAAAATTAGAATAATAAAAATTGGCACACTTTAAACGAAATGCCAACAAGTGATATGTATGATAATAAAATATAAACCTTGGATTAAAATATTTAGCGAGTATAATTTATGTTAAAAATATGGAAAAATATTATTAAATATTGAGTTAAATTTGAGGAAAAATTAATAATTTTAAAATAAATAAATAAAATATTCTTTTATTCTTTATAGATAAATTCATTTTTTTTATCATAGATGTTATTAAATATTTTAGAAACATAAAATAAAAATATGCATAATAATAGTTATTTTAGGGAGGAATCTTATAAATCTCGGAAAAAAAAAATTTCTTTCAAAAAAAATATATTATAAAAATTTTAAATTGTTAAATGTGGCACTTAACATTGTGTATCTAAAAATGAGACAAAATCATTAAGTTTAAAGCATTAATAATAATAATAATAAATTTCATAGAACAAAAGTGACAAAATTGAGTGCTCTGAAAGGGATTTAGATTCTCTGGTTTTGAACATCAACATGATGATACAGCACGTTTACAGTGTCAACCATTGATTTTAAATTCAATGGTTGAGATTTACTGAAAAAACTTAATATTAAATTTAAAAGAATATGCGGTTATTGTTAGATAATTCAATCTCAACCATTAATTTTAAATTTAACGGTTACGATTGTATAAACATGATAGAAGTCATGTTCATGTCTAACACGAGAGGATCTAAACAACAACAACGTAACTAAATTTATGGTTTAATCATGACCCGAGGTGGTAGTCAAATAATTAATAGGATGGCTTTCATTAAACTTTAATGACTTGAATTGATTAATGGAGATGACATTTTCTTAAAAGCATTTATACCTCTTGTAAGAAAAGTTTAAATCACATTTTTTTATTGTTTATTACTATTATATTTTTGAAATTGGTGTTGTTTGCATTGACAAATTTGAATTTTCATGCTCAAGCTAAATTATGGTTCTTTGAATAATCTGTAGCAGAACAAAGTAAAAATTATTATAACTAGTCATCATTTTTTTATATATATATTAGACAGAAACTATATATATTTTAGGATAAGTTCAAAAAAATATTTTGTGGTTAGATTTATTTTTACTTAAAAGTTTGTGATTTTTTCGTAACATTTAAAAATATGTAATTTCATATTTCAACATTTTAATGTCATATCAACTAACATCGTTATTGTTTTATAATAAAACTTTAATGTAATAGTCCCTTGCAATAATACAAATGTATAAACGTTTTACACGTGATTTACTATCAATATAACTATTTAGATACTTTTAAAAATATTATAAATTTATTTTAAAAATTTGTATTTATAATAAAATTAAAAATACATCTTATTTTTATTTATTGTGAATTTATTTATGTTAGTTGAATGCTATGCTACTTAACAAATAATTTTACCGTTAAAAGTTCATATTATTTTAATATTATATCATATATTTTAAGCAATATTATTGAATAAGATACCGAAATGCAAATATAATCAAACTACAAATCTTTAAATGTTACAAAAAATATTACATCATTTTAAGTGAAAATAAAATGAAATAAAGAAGTAAATAAGAATAAAAAATTCACACGAAAAACTTCAATGTGGGAAAAAATCAGAGATTTGTCGAACAGTAGAGTGTTACAACTGATCTCTCTCTCTATATATATATATGTCTAACTATCTATCATATTATCTATTATTGTATCAATTTAATAGAGTTTAACAAATCTGCAGATATTTTGAATAAAAATAATTATCGGCTGCTAATAATTTAGAGTTTTATTAAATATTTAAATTATCAAAAACTTTTATTAATTATTTTAATTAATTAAACTAACCGCCTCTTAATTAATATATAAATTCGTTTAATTTTTTTATATATAATCTATATATGATTTGATTGTATAAATTAACAGTTGATTCAACTTATGAAAATTTTTTAAAGCTATTATTAATCATTGAAAAAAATTTATAATTCATAATTTTTTTATTTTTTTTGTGAAACAAAAGTGTGGCATACACATCTCATCAGTAGCTTTCAGTGAGTCCTGTCATTTTCTAAAACGAAGAGATTCATGGAAAACCATGTACTAATGAGGTTGATTAATTCATAAGAAAATGACACATACTATTATGAATTGCTGCAAAAATTGACCTTCAACGATCAAAACATTTTAGCACCACACCACTTTGCTAATTTAGCCCCAAAAAAAAACAAACAAACAAAACAAAAGGAGGCAGAAAGAAAAAAAGAAAAGTGGAAAATGAGGTGTGGGGGCATGACAACTCTGCAACACCAAGGCCATGAAAGAACCATTGCAACAACTACACTGTATTTGATCTCTATTCTGTGCTACCCAACCAATTAAAAGGCATTCTGCACTCCCTTTTAGAAACTCAAAATTACTAAAATTTTATGTGGTTATTAGACCATTTTCTCTAGCGATTGCTGAGATTTTTCAGACTATTCGTTTGATTTTCTTTTTGCAAATTATTGCTTGTGCTTATTAGTTAAATATATATTATTTAATGTTGAAATACTATGAATATTTAATTGTAAAATTATTTCTTAAGTTATGTACTATTTAGCTAATTATATTAAACTTACAATAAATAAAATTAGAATGTAGTTTTAAATTTATTAGGAATAAATAATAATTTAATATTTTTAAAAATATCTAAAAATAGATTAATGATTGGTAAATTGTATATAAAATTTTATTATTAAAAATAAATATTTTATTAATATTTAATCATAAGATAGTGATAATATTAGTTTATTGAAAAAAAAAAAATCAAAGATAATGTGTTTTGTGGTTTTGGTTTGCTTGAAAGCTAACATCATTTATTTGCTGCACCAAAACAATAAGAGAAGGATATTATATTGGTGGATCACGTTTGTATATATTTATTTATATATATATATATATATAGAGAGAGAGAGAGAGAGAGAGAGAGAGAGCGCGTTCCCAAATTACATTTTCAAGAGGTTTGACTTAGTTTATACATACTTTTTTTTTTTTTTAAATTAAATTTTTATCTTTTTTAATTTTTATTTTAATAATATTTAAAAATTACCGTTAGAATTATATAATTTTTTTCATTAAATACTATATAAAAAATTAAAATATCTTATCAAATAGTAAAAAAATTATAATTAATTGTAAAAATTAATAATATTTTAATCTTTTATATTTAGTAATATTAAATACGCATATTCCTTACTTACTAATGATATGATTCATAAAAAAATGAACATACTAATAATATTTTGTAGTTAATTATAGTTTTTCATTATTTCAAAGGATATTTTAATTTTTTTTATAGTATTTAATTAAAAAAATGGTCTAACTCTAATAAAACTTCTTAAATGTTAAGGGAATAAAAATTGAAAAAATTAAAAGTCTAACTTTTAAATAAGAGGAAGGTAAGTGTTAATTAGGTGAAATCTTCGCGAGAAAATATATATATATATATATATATCTTTAAGATAATTGAAAGATGACTCCTATATGATGCCAGCAGCCTAGCACAAATCTACGTCACACTTTTGGGTTATTTTCTTAAGGAAAAAATATATATATATTATGTGGAATACTCATTCTTGTTTTCTTCTGATTATTTATTAATTGCAAATTAGAAACAAAACATCAATTATCAATTTTGCTTAAGAATTAATTCCGTGCTTTGCACAAACAATAAATAATATATACATATTTTCAAACTATATTAAAATAATTAATTAAATAATTTTAATAAATAAGAAATTATAAATTAATCAAATATAAAAAAATCAATTATAAAAGTGAAAACATAAAAAATTATCATAGTAGTTTTATTTAATTATTTTTTATTAATAATTATTATAATAATAGCATAGATAAAGTACAAGAAAAATAACAAATAATTGAGAAGTTATAATTTTTTTTTTACTTTTTACATTAAATAAAAAAAGATATTTTTAGTTAAATAAAAGAAAGATGTTTTAGGTAGAAAAAAAGATATAATTTTTGACGAAATAGGAGAACAATATTTTAGATATAATAGAAGTAGAATACTTTACATAATAATAAAATATGTATATTTTAAAATAAAAATTTTTATAATTTAAAAAAAAAAAAAATTTAATAATTTTACATATAAAATTTTCAAAGTAAATACTGAAATATGAGAAAGAACATCTGTCAAATTTTAAGTTTATTAACTTTAGAGCTTTTATATCTATATCTATATATATATATATATATACTAGTAAATAATCATATACTTTAAACGTGAACACAAATTTTTTTAAACTCGTGATAATAAATAAACTATTAAACATATACTTTATTATTATTATTATTTAATTAAATAAAAATTTTAAAAATAATAAAAAGTGTTATTTCTTTATATAAAAATTTAATATTAACTTAATATAATTCTAATTCATTGCAATTTTGATAAATTTTTTATTTAAATAATTATATGATATTCCTTTAATATTTTTTATAATTAATATTTTTCAAACTCTAGAACTAATTTTATATAAAAAATATTGTGAACATAATTAATTATAAGATAATAAAAAATTATTAATTATTTTATTAATAAAAATTAAAAAATAATAAAGTTATATTTTCTACTTATTAAAAAAAATTATGATTATGTTGAGGGATGTTTAATTTTATACTTGTTTTAAATATTACAACCTCATTAAATTTATGATTTATTATAATTTTAATAATTTTTTTATTTGAGCAGTGACACTTTATTTTTTTAATATTTTTATATTAATATTTTTTATTTACTCAAAAAGTAACATAATTAAAATAGGAAACATACTTTCAATTAAATTAGTATTATATTTTAATTAATTTTATTTTTGTTAGAGATAAAATAAAAATTAACCTAATTAGAATAGGAAATATACTTTCAATTAAATTAGAATTATATTTTAATTAATTTAATTTTGTTAGAGATAAAATAGAAGTTAACCTAATTAAAATAGGAAACATATTTTCAATTAAATTAGAATTATATTTTAGTTAATTTAATCTTTATTAGAGATAAAATAGAAGTTAATCTAATTAAAATAGGAAATAGATTTTCTATCAAATTGAAATTATATTTTAATTAATCTAATTTTACTTTTATTAGTAAATGAAAAAATTATCCAATTTTTATATAATAATGAGTAAAAACTTTTTCGTAATTTTTTCTGTCCCCCGTATATATATAATATAAATGTACAAGGGGGGAAGAGGAACAGGCAAAATTCTAAAAAAAATTTCATTCATTATTATATAAAAATTGGATAATTTTTTCATTTACTAATAAAAATAAAAAAATGTAATTTTAATTTGATAGAAAGTCTATTTCTTATTTTAATTAGATTAACTTCTATTTTATCTCTAATAGAAATTAAATTAACTAAAAAATAATTCTAATTTAATTAAAAATATGTTTCCTATTTTAATTAGGTTAACTTCTATTTTATCTCTAATAAAATAAAATTAATTAAAATGTAATTCTAATTTAATTGAAAGTATATTTCATATTCTAATTAGGTTAATTTCTACTTTATCTCTAATAAAAATGAAATTAATTAACATACAATTCTAATTTAATTAAAAATATGTTTTCTATTTTAATTATATTAATTTCTATTTTATCGCTAATAAAATTAAATTAATTAAAATTTTAGTGATAATTTTGTTAAAAATATATATTTTAATATTTTTATAAAATTTAACAAAAAAAGTTAAAATTAAATTAAGTAATATTTATCATTTAATTATTAGTTTAACTTAAAAAATTACATTAAATTAATTTTTGTGTAAATAAAAGTATTAATATTAAAAATATTAAAGAAATAAAGTGTCATAGTTCAAATAAAAAATTTACTAAATTGTAATAAATTATAAGTTTAATGGATTGTAATATTTAAATTGTTATATAAAAAAAATATAGCTTTTATTATTTTTAAATTTTTATTAACAAATGACTAATAATTTTTTATTATCTTATAATTAATTATGATCATAATATTTTTTTATATGAAATCAACTCTAAAGTTGAGAAAAATTAATTATAAAAAAAATTAAAGTAATATATACAAATATATATATGAATTATAATTATTTAATAGCCTAATACATACTAAATGAGTCTAATTATATAAAAGAATTATATCATCTTTATAAAATATATGTCACAAATTTAACCAGCCTACTTTTACATGCAGATAAGAATTATCTCTCTCATTGGAGTAATGTAAAACTCACATCTTACTGTTTCAACTATAAAGAACATAAGAAACATAATATAAAGACAACCAACAAGTACAATTTAAGCCACAATGTATTCAATTGTTATTAATGGTTAATGTTGCGATCTGAAACATTTTATATTATTACATGTTTAAATTATAATTCGATTGTATTTTAGATTTTAAATTCTATCAATTTAATTAATAGTTAAAAAATTAAAATTAAAAAAAATATAAATTTTAATTAGTATATTTCCGTCCTTTATCTTTACATGGTTATCGCTTATAGGCAAGCAAACATGCCCCAAGGAGTCAGAAATTCAGACTTAGTGAAGGAAAAGAAGATGACACAACAGTAAAGTTCAAGTAATAATACTAATTGCTTGATCAGCTTCTTCTTCTTCTTCTTCTTCTTAACTCATATAATATATATGAAGACAAGGACAGATCATATTGAGTTTGTTCATTAGTTCAAAACTTGAGGTTATAAGTTATCATATGATGAATTTTATTATTTCATATGTCTCAAAATAATTATCATTTACTATTGAGTTGGTGATTGTCTTTACTGATGAACAATAATGGTGTTTTAAATTTTTTTTATTGTAATTTTTTGTATGAAAATTTATGGTGGTGGTTTTGAAAGAGGTGTTGGAGGAAGAGGAAGAAGACGTTGTTGATGGCATAAAAGAAGGTATGAATTGGCTGCATACATGTCTCAAATTGATGAGATTTAAATAACTTAAGTACAGTACTTTCTATTTGATTTAATGGAGATGACGAATGAGCAAATATTTAAAATTTAGTGCTATTCAAATGAAAAAAAAGTAATTATGAGATTTAATTGTAATTTTTAAAATGCTATAGCATTTGTGGTGTCATTATCCTTTATTATAAATATGAACATGGGTAATAATATTAGTAAAAAAGTAATTAAAATCTACTTAATTTTTTAAAATAACAAATGCAATGAACTAAAAAAACATATATTTTAAAATAAAAAATTATCATAAAAGCAATTACATCACTTATTGTCAACACAAAATAGATCCTACAATTAAGCAATGAATATGATAATACTTGAAGATCTACAATTAGTTGAATTTTAATTCCACAGGAGCTTATTTGATTCAATCATATCACATTGCGTGTATTGCAAAAAAAAAAAAAAAAAAAATCCTACTTTTATTTTTATTTTTATTATAAAAATAACAATTTTGTACTAATATTAGTAAATGGTGAATATAAATATATATTATTTTGATATTTTAATAATTTTCATAGTTAACAATTAAATATATAATTTAAAAAAAGATTGTTAAAAAAATGAAAAAAATAAAAAAATGTAAACCATGCATGAATTTTTTTAGGTTAATGAAAAGATTATATGACTTAAACTTCAATGAACTGCATAATAAGAGATAATTCTCTCCTTTAAATCAAGCAAAAATCGAACTTTACACCTTGAAATGTCTTTAAAAAAGAGATATCACTTCTGGCTAATTTTTTTAAAAAAAAACATATATGCATTCCCATTAAAAGATTTTTTTTTTTTTAACAATTAATGAAAAGATTTAAGAGTTTTAATTTTGATACTATTAGAAATTAAACACATGACCTAAAAGGTCATGAGACCTTCACTTTGCCGATTGAACTAGGCAAGTGAAAGTTCCCCACTAACATATTATGTGCCAACTTACTAGAACACAATTGATTCTTGTCAACTACAACTATTAACCTCTCTTTTCTCACCTACCCCTTCTTCTTCTACATCTTGCCTCCCTTGGTTTTCTTCTTCTTTTTACTGTTTCTTTTAGTTTTAGGTGGTTTTTTAGCCATTTTTTTTTAATCCAAAAACCATAGTAACACCTCACTTTTTTTTTTTTGCATTATGACATAGTAAATTAGTTATATTTGAGTTTAATCTTAATAAAGTAAGGATTCTATTTCTTTTAAATAGTATTTTATTGGAAGTTTGAGTTTTATTTTATTGATAAGTCGTCTTATCAGTCTAACGAAATTATGAGTTGGAGGATTATGATGTTTTTTTTTTTACCACAGAAGATTATGATGTTGATAATTCAACATTGGTGAATGTTTGAAAAAAAAAATATAGTTAGATTCTACTCTGTTAGACTCTTTCATCACATCAGTATAATGTTTTAGACTAAAAAAAGTTTTTTCTTGTATTCCCAAAAAGATATTTCAATTTATCTCTTTCATTTTATTGTTTATTTTTTTAGAAAAAAAAATCATTTATTAGTGTTAGAATTATATTCACTATTTTTTTATATTTAAATGTGTAACATTTTATTTAGTATAATAAAATCTCACCAAATGATAAAAAAAATTCCTGTAAACTTGATACAATAGTTGTGGGAGGCACCGTACCGACTATAAAACTCTGTTCTGAATAAAAAATTACAAAAATATGATTTTTTAAAATTCAATATAACAATATTCTTTCTCTAAATTAAAGCTAAAAAAAAAAAAAAGACAATAGGGCTCCAGAAACATTGGACATAAGGATGAAGAAGTGAAAATTTCCAAAAAAAAGTATGAAGAAGTGAAGGCAGCATATGTTTTTCTGTTCTTGAGGTCCCCTCATTAGCTTCCCAAGTGGTCCAAAATGTAGAAGAGCATCTATATCATTATTTTAATAGCCAAGGGTTATAGCATACACCACAACACAAAAAATATATAAGCACAATACATGAAATAAATGGATATGTTTTTAATATCTCAAGCAGAGAAGCCACCTATAACAAGTAGTATTATAAATTATAAGATTTGAATTTTATTGTTGCTAATTTGTAAAATTAATTATTATTTTATTTAAAAAGTAAAAATTTCTTAACGCATCGTTTATCGATTGTTTAATTTTAATATTAATAAAAAAATCTTAAGCATGAAAAAAAGAGTAATTTTAATCAATTGTAGCTACATTCCTATGTAATTATATATAGGTAGGTAGGTAGTTGCAGATGGTGGTATGGATTTGCAATTTCATTTGCATCTTAGTCCTAACATTTTTAACCTTAGTAATGACTCTTTCTGAATTCCCATCAGCCGGCTGGGTTAGAGATGATTTTGGTTTTTGTTTTTTTTCCTTCACATGCCTAAACTTGCGGCCATTTATGAGGGGTTCATCAATGCTTGTATTAAACTTCATGAAATAGTTATACCAACATTTCATAATAAATTTAAATTTTTTAAAATATAATGTAAGTTCCACAAAATAGAAATATTAAGAGAATTTTATTTTTTTAAAAAATCTATCCGACTCGATTTTAGAAAAATTAAAGTATTAAATATTGACAAATAGACATTGGAAGAAATTTGTCTATAAAATAATTTACCACATTTAATTTCAGAACACTTAGAATTCAGGTAACCATCAGTTAGGAGCATCTAAGTATAAAAAAAATTATGAAACTATATATATGAGGTTATAATTTGCAGAAATTAATACACAAAAGAGCTATATATTCTGACAACACCCAGTAACAAGTTTCATCGAAGAAATTTTATTTTCTTTTGTATATTATCTTGACAAAGAAGAATGATCAACATTCAACAAGCTTTACAGGAAAATGCAGACAAAAGGAGAGCTGTTCTGGTGGTAGCCATACACTAACTAAAATCTTGCATCATATATTTGTATGTAGATAATCCTGCACGTACAATCAGGTTCTACCTTATATTGCTGCCCAACAGTTTCGAACTGATGAATTATTGTGTTGGTACCTACTCTTTATAATTGAATATTCCCACTGTTTATTCTGGGAGTTTTATTATTATTATTATTTATTGAAAACGGAAAGACTAAAACCTGTCAGCTATATGGTGAGAGTAGCTCTTTATAAAACATTCATTATAGCAATTACAAAAATTCATTAAATATTGGTGGATGGAGAAATTTAAACCCGAGATTGTTTTTTACTTCTCACATCAAACGCATTAACTCGACATTTCTTCTACTCCTCAATGCGACAATATGCAAACAGTAAAATACAATCGTTCAAACCAATATGAATTATTTACACTAAATTTACAACCAAGTAGTATGTAACATCACAAACTCACAAATTCAACTAAATAATACTCACTTGATAGGTGAGATTTAAATCCATAACAGGATCTTAATATGGTCGATTTTTTATCATTCAAACCGCACATTCTTAGCAAGTTATGAAATTTTATATATATATTAATTAATTATACGCTATTTTCTTACTGTGTGTTAACATATTTCGATATTTGGATTTGTCACCAGGTTCAAATTGTTAAAGAAAGAATTTAAATATATACTTAATTAATTTTATCTATTTGGAGCTGTGAGAGTCTTCTAGTCCCTGCCCTGTACCGTATTCAAAAATCAAAATATCTACCCTCCAATTAAACTTATATATTTTTTTATTTGATTCTCTTATGCTTTGATATTTCAGTCTGTTAAAGTTGCCAATTAAAATAAAGGATAATTGCTATTTCTCTTATGTTTTACCCTAATATACTACTGCATCCATAATATTTGAAAAAAATATTTATTTATTTTTGATATTTGTAATTCATGTATTATTTTATTACTGATAGAAAGATTAATGAGTGTTAACTGTTGTAAATGTCAGAGATAAATAAATATTTTTTTAAATATTAAAGATAAAATAATATATTAGGTTAAAACATAAAGAAAGAATAATAATTATCTGTTAAAATAAATTTACTTCTAAAGTTGTAAATTATTTTGATTTTTTTTTTCCAAGTACTTAGTATGTTGGCTAAATCTTTGGTCCAATCTTCCGTCCGAAACTCCGTGCCCTTATTATTATTTTCCCGAATGTAAGGCATAAAGGAAAAGGCTATGATCTTTTGGTTTTTAAATTTATTATTATAAGAAAAATGATGAATGGGTAAAACACTAAATGAAATAACAACTATAATAGCATAATCATAAAATTTACAGGATATAGAGATATTATTATGAATTTCATTTATAAGTTGTTCACCTTTGCTTTTCTTTTAATTTTTATTTTTTTTTCTAAATCACAAGTTTTCTAAATTCATTGATATTTTAACTAATTCGGTTAGATTCAAATAAAACTATAAGGATAATAAATATTTCACAATAACTAATTTAACGTGACTTCATATGCCGTAATTTGAATTCGAACGTTGTTTAAATGAAAACAATCTTCTACTAGCTGATTTTAATGATTGTTGGTTCCGTATTTTTTTTAAAAAGAAAATTTTAAATATAAAAAGTTAATTTAGTAGTATAAATTTTCACTAAATTTTTATATGAGAATATTTTATGATAAAAGTTTTCATATTTAAATTTCTATCAAATCATATTTGCTGAATGTAGCCCAACCACAGAATATGCATGAAAAAATTAATTTTATCCCAGTATACTATAAGAATATCTCATAATTTTATCCCAAAAAAAAAAATCAAATTATATCTTATTTTTCTGAAAAAAGTAATTTCAGGAAAGGAGTTGAACAAACATACATCAGCCTTTGTCATTTAAGAAGAAACCTTTACTTTTTTCTTCGTTCTTTCAATTTTGAACAACTTAGTTAGGAAAGCTTGAGAAAAAGGGTATTGGTGGGTGAAGAGGGAGCAACAAAGGTTGGATGCCACCAACTAAGAAGCTTGGTTAGCTTAGCTTAGCTTAGCCTAGCCTAGCCTAGCCTTGCCATTGTTGTTGGAGATAGGCAACACTTTACTACCATAACACTAACAAAAGGGCAAATTGACAACACTCACTCACTCACTCACTCACTCATCTCCACTATCAATTTTATCTTTCTTTCAAAAGTAATTTTTTTTGGGTGATGAAAGTGATGCCATATGACCCCTCAGTCCATGCAATTGTCCCTCTCAAGAATGTAACTATTCCTTGGTGTAGAAGAAAACAAAGGATAAGTGTTGAGTGGTTAGGGATACTTTGCCCATTTCAAATGATGGGTCTTTTTTTTTTTTTTTTCTTGTTTATTTATCAATGTTATTATTTATGAATCTTCTTCCCTTGCACTTTGGCCTTGTCCTTACCTCTCCGTTGTTTCATTCACATGCTTTTGCTCAGAACACACGCATAAATTGGAGATTGTAGAATGACAATTTTAATTTGTCATCTTCTAATCAACTTTAGATGGAATTCTATATGTGAAAAGAAAATATCAATCAACAATTTTTTCTTTTATGTAAAATATCTAAAGAAAATTCCCATGTCTTCTTTTACAATATTATTTTTATACGTAGATTTTGTACGTGTGAGATGCTAGTTTTTTTTTTTTTTTTGAAGATTGAGAAAGCAAGTAATATAATTCCCTTCAAACTATTAATAGATTAAAAGATAGATGCTACCTTCTCCTCTTTAAATTTAAAACAAAAAAACTTATTTTTTTAGATTTGCGTCTTTATAAAATTCATCTAATCATTATCGTTCTCATTTTATTTTATATAATACATTTGAGGTGTATAGTTACTTCTTTCAAATTAGATACAAATTAATTTTATAATTGATGATAATAAAATTTAAATTTTAAAAAAACCACCAAACACTTGTCCTGGGCAACTCATTCCATGACGTAATTGAGCTTTGTTAATGCTTTTTGTTCTATCTAATTGTGCATGAATGTATCGTAACAGGTCTTCAAAAAAAAAAAAAAAAAGGCCTAAAACAAAAAATCAATGGTATTTGAGACAGTTTTCTTCAGAACCCACTTCAAGCCATTACTACAAGCCCATAGGAATCTATGGTCTTTCTCATTGTGCGAAGAATAAGAACATGTGCTTTCTGGACTTGGGTTTGTGCTCAGCCACCCATTATATTTCTATGCATAAAAAACATGATTACCCAATAATATTAAACTTTTCTCAAAAATAAAAAACTTTTTTTATGATAGTAAAAAAATCTATTCTTCATAATACTTAAATTTTAACCAATGTTCTTAAATTGACCTAAAAATTAAACTAGTAATCATATTGATTTGGATTCAAAATCTGGTTTAATTGATCCAAGATTATATATAAATAAAAATATTTGATAGTTTAAACATTTGATAACCAAAATTTGTACATTAGTTTGTAAAAATATTAACATTAGCTAATTATTTGAATAAAAATAAATATACTAATAAAATAAATATCTGAATAAAAAGAGTTTTTAGTTTTTAAATTTTAAACAAAATCTTTTTGTTATTTTTCTTAATTTTTAGGATTATTTATAATTTTATAAACACAAAACTTATACTTCATCCGATCCAACATTATATGATTTTTTTTTATTTGTCCGATCTTCTCTAATTAATTATAGAATATTTTTCAGAATGATAGTTAATTCACTATAAATCAACTCTTTTATTTAATAAATATGCATTGTCATTTGATTAGCCAATTTTAGTAAAATAATATATATATATATATAAGCTTTTGGATTTCAGTATCTCAATACATAAGTTATTTGAAATTATCATCATAAATACATTAATTAACTCCTTTTCTATTTTAATAATTAATTTATATCATTTTTCTTTCACACAAATAACACATATGTTCACTCCGAAATTTATATTAATTATTATGTATGTCAAGAATAATTAAGCTAGTAAGCATAATGTTTATCCTCTCAAAGAAAAGGTTTAATGTATATTATGTCAAGATTTGTTAAGGTAACAAGATCAACATTATGTCAAAAGCAATCTAATAAGATTTCAATTCAATACTAATTACTAATTAAGCTAATAATATTATATAAATGATCAATTCATGATGTTCTAAAAATTTATAACTAATATGATAATTCGAAAAATATTGTTAGATCAGATTGATGCTTGATCATTTTATGTATATATTTTTTTTATAACGACATATGTATTTATATTACGAGACTTATTAAAATAAAAAGAATATAAAACAATAATTATCTAATCTGACTTTTTTTTAATATTTGGTATAATAAACTACAAAGATTTATTAAATTTCCATTTATAAAAGAGATAGGTGAGAAAGAAAAAAAAAAAAGAGAGGTGGGGTCAATTGATATACAAATTACAGCACATTGAGGATGCTATAGCTTAAGTAACCGTCCACTGAATTCAGACTTTGAGAGCTTTGCATGCTTAAACACTCGGCGATAAAAGCTCTCTCAATGTAATAAGCCAATGGCCCTAAAGAAAAAGATATGTTTTTTTATAAAAAAATTAGGTCTTTAGAGCTCATCTTTTCACTCTCTTTTTGTCTCCTTTCTCTATCAGTCTAGTTTGATTGAAAGGGCTGAGAAATTCCATAGAAATCTGCAGGTATGTCACATCTATACATGTTTAAATTGAAGTTTTGAACTTTTTGATCTTAATCTGCAGTGTTTTTTTGCTATGTAATTGCCTTGCCTTAGCTTGCTATGCACTTGATTTACATACGGCATGAATAAAAGGTTCTTCAAATGCTTATGCTTAATTTTGTTTTTCTTTTACAAAGATATGAATATATATGTCAAATTAGATTTCAAACTTTAATTGTTCATTTTTCTGGTTTTTTTCTCAATCTGAAAGATTCCATAAAAGCTAATGAAAATGATAATTGTTTATAGGGTTGTTCATAATTAATTATTTTAAAAAAAATTAAATTTATAAAATTACGCGCGAAAGCTTCAAATGGATAGATTCTAATAAATATTTTTATTAAAAAAAAACATTAATTGAACTAATGTTTTATGTAATAGAAAAAAGAGAGAAATTAAAATATGAGGATTAATTACTTGTTGAAGTATGTTGATTGATTATCATTTCCTTGTTCATTTCAAAAAATATTCATCCTAAAAAAATGCAAATGCACACAAAATTCATAAATTATATGATCTAAAATATATAACATAATTAACATTTAATAAGTAAATCACTAAATTATGAGAAAATATTACTGATGACTCCATCGTAATGTATTAAAAGTTATTATTTCTTTGTTTGGAATGCAGAATTATATTTTTTAAAAATTATTAATTTACTAAAATGAGTGTGAAAACTGCACGTGAAAAGAATTTAACAAAAAAGAATTATCTGGTAAAAAAATTGAAAAAAGAAAAAGTTTTCCTTGCCTTAAAGAAAAAAAAAAAAGGATATCGCTATTTTACAATTTTTTTTTACATATCTATCGATTCAGTCAAATTAACCACTAAAATTTCTCCTGCCTTCTTTCTGTAATCTTCAGCAACTGTTTTTATCCTTGTTGCAACACAAAAAGAAATTATCAAGTGGCTAAATATAATTAAGGATACATATATTTTTTTTTCCAAACTATTTCTATTTAGAATGTATTGACTTGGACTAATTTAATTTTATTTAGAATTTATTAACTTAATTTGATTGGATCATGATAAAATTATAAGAACTGTAAAAACACAGCTTTATATACCTATACGAACTAGAACTCGAAATACGACTTCACCGGCTAATTCAACGTGACTTGAATAAAAACAACCTTACCAAACTAATCTCAATGTTCTTGGTTAAGCATACATGTGTTGTTAGTGCACATATATTTATATATATAATAGATTATAATATAATGTTCACGAATGCAACATGAAAAACTATTGTATAAAATGATATATTTTGTACATTATAGTGATTTGATTCGCTTATTTTCTGACGATATATAGGAAATTTGCGATGTCCTGAAATGGTGAAGTCCAAGAGAAAACGTTCAGTAAAGCAAAATAATGATAGTGGAGCACAAAAAGAATTGGTTTCATTACCTCTTGATATCATCAGCAACATCTTTTCCAGGCTTCCTGCAGTAACAATCTTGAAATGTAGATGTGTATGCAAGTCTTGGAACTCCATCACTAGAGACCGATCTTTCATCAAATTGCAGCTGGAAAAAAGTAAAGATGATGACGATGAACCATGCAAATACGTCCTTCATGATCAGGTTCGCTATGGTGCTAGCTTCAAGAGCCTTCTTTTATTGGATATCCATGAAAAGAAGATCAATGGAGAAATTTCTTTCAAGAAAATGAAGAAATTGTCTTCGTTTTATGTCGTTTCTTCCTGCAATGGTTTACTTTGCTTAGCTCCAAAAGAGAAGCTTGATCCTGTGCTAATTTGCAATCCGATAACGAACGATTACTTGATTTTACCTTCTGCAACAAGAACATCAGGAATGCTATTCTCAAGGGCATGCAAGAGCTATCAGATCGGATTCCATCGTGGCTTTAATTTATCACCTGGTAAGTATAAACTTGTGCGAGAGTTTCTATTTTCTGATGATGAACCCAGTAAGTTTCAGGTAATTACAGTTGGAGAAAGTTCATGGAAGGAGTTAAATTACGCACCTAATTTCACAGTAGAACAAGGTTTTGATTCAGCAATCTTTTGGGATGGAGGGTTCCACTGGAAAATCAGTGAACTTGATCACAGCCATGATGACAGTTGCGTGCTCAGGTTCGACTTGACAGATGAAAAATTCTATGTAATCTCTTATATTTATCATGATCAAAGTGATGATGAAGGGTATAGTAAGTACAATTTTCCTCGTAACTATCAGTTGGTGTGTTTAGGAGGTGATTTAAAACTAGTAGACCATGATTCTCGTTTCTTGAAGATATGGGCAGTTGTCGGAAATAAGGCAGAAGGCTTTTCTATTTTATTACAACATAGGTATGGTTTATGTGTGCCAAGAAGCAGGCTTTTGCATCATAGTTTGATTTGTCAGATTAATGAGTCAAGTTACTTGATGCAAGTTTTCAGGTGGCAGCAAGGAGTTCAGAAATGCAGCATTGTCAAATTTTCACCTGAAATTGGAGAACATTTAGAGTTGGATATTGATGGTCTCCCAGCCCTTTTCAGGATTTTGTGTTTTAAGCCTAGCTTTGCTCCTATTTTAACTTAGACTCTTTTCTTGCTTCAATATATATCCATTGCTGAAATTTCTTTTTTCTTTGCATCAAGTTCTTGAGATTTAAGCATATTGGTGAGCAGAATTGTACTTGACCCTATAAAAAAATTGGTTGCATCAATTTGAAAGTCATTTATTAAAGCAAGTAGATAATTGAGTGTTCAATTTCAATCTTTTTTCTTTGTTACTATAACTGAGTGTTTTAAGATTTGATGCATGATGTTGTTATGTTTATTAGCTTAGTAATTTCAAAAAAAAAAAAAAAAAAACTCTAACGCTCATATCTTTATGTTTAATTATATTGTATTTTTATGAAATAATACTTGGCTTTGTTATTTCTTGCAATAGGTATGCCAAAATTATTAGTTTTAGTTTTTTGACTTTATTTAAGCTCCAAGTACAATTGAGTGGTTAGAGCGCTTGTTTAGAGAGTTAGAGATCTCGAAACTATTTTAAAGAATTAATTTCTTAAAATTTTTATACCTCATCTATAGATTTTGTATATAAAAAATTTTTGATATTCGTCTATGGTAAATCTACATCTCTCTCACCTACTAATATACTAACTAACTATAATAACGAATAATTGCAATATATAACAGGCAAAAAAAAAAAAAAAATTATTACTTTATCTACATATGCGAATCACTTGTGACAAGTAAATTGCAGAAACTCTTCAAAAAGTTCATCAGCAATCTTTTCACGTTTGAAACAAGAAATCAAGAATAGATTAGTTCAAGTGAGAAATTGCAATAAATTAAAGGTGTTGTTGGAATTAATCGTGTCTATTTTGTAGCCTCGATTTCAAATATATATAATCAACCATTTTTAGTTTAGCAAGAGACATTAAATGGATAGAAGAAGATGCATGGGTTTTTATTTTCTTGCATGCCGATGCCAGAATGGCTAAGAGACGCTTTATTTATATAGTGACAGACAAGTATATGAATAGGTATTTTTCACCTACACTACAAGCAATTAGCAAAATAAAAACAGCCAAATCCATTTTTATTTCCTGAAAATAGCTGCAGAATAGAAATGGAAAATTTCCATTTCAAAAAATCTCGCTAATATTTAGCGACTGAATATTTCTTTCTGTTTCTACTAATAGCTGCGGAATTGAAATGAAATTTCCTATATAGGACTGCACCATCAAATTGCAATGTCATAAACCTATGATATTTTGATGTCATATATATATATATATATATATATATATATATATATATATATATATATATATATACCGCAAGTGTACGGATCATGAATTGTAGTACAAAAAATATCGTTCTTATGACAATTGAATATTGAATACCAATTTTTCTATTTATGTTCCTAACTAGCAAATCAAATAAAGTAATTAAAGAAATCACATATGAAATTAAACAACTAAATTTTGAAAGAAAATAAATTAATTAAAATCTAGAGCTTGGATGCAGTTTCACTATTCTAGCTAGATTGAACATGAACAATTTAGTTATTAATTTCTTAGATTTTAGTTTAGGGTAATTGTTTTAAAATATTTAAAGACTCTCTCAAACTCAATTAAGCATGTTAAGATTAAAGTTTAACCAACTCTCGTAGTTAAAAAGTTAATTAAAACTCATTAAATTTCTTAACAATTAGTTTACTCCCAAAAAGGTCGCCTACTCTTGTGGTCGAGTGGTCTAAGTTCTATGAGTTTTAAGCTAATAAATTTCTCTAACTCTTGTTGGTTAATCATAAACATGCAATCAATCGGATCGAAAATCAAAAGCAAGAAAATAAGCACAACTCATAGAATTAACTGAAAATCAATTTAATACTAAAAATATGTGTTCAATCACAACCTAGAAAAATTACTTCTAACCCAAACCCTAAAATGAAATTTAGCCAAACAGGGTTTTAAAAAGAATTACAAACATAAAATAAATACTAAGAGAATGAAGAAAAAGAATAGATAAAACTCTTTATAAGCATGCTTCAATCTTCAATACTTGTTGAGCTCTTCAATGGTGTTTCCACCCTAACGGTGACGTTCTCCCAACAGCCTCTTTTAATCTCGAGCCAAAATTCTCTATTTATAGAGAAAAATACCCAAAATTCGTATAAGGACCAAAACAGTAATTATTCTCTTTAAAACCTCCTATAGTTAGGAAAATAACTTCAAAAAACAGCTCATTAATTATTGACTTGAATTCCGGACTCTTTAGGAAAGCAAAATTTCTACCAACAAAAACTGTAACACCTGTTAAAGATATCAAGCATACATTGTATGCATATGACTAATACATAATATATCTATTAAAAACTAACTTTAGATCACATGTCAATATATATACGTCACCCATATATATATAAAATAATACATATTACATAAAAAGAGCTTACAATATAAAGTAGCTCACATCTTTTTTTTTTTTTACGTGTTGTACATATACAATACACTGCCCTTGTTACAACATAATAAAATTTATTAAGTACGTCATGCTAAAAAACGAGAGGACGATCCTCTTGCTGACCCACCTGACACAATGCTAATATAATTGATGCAAATGTTTCTTTAAGACATATTACAGTTCTTCTAATCCTGAAAAATATTACAGATGAGTGAGCCTGCAACTCAGCAAATGAATAACATAATATTCTATGAAAAATAGCACATTCAAGCATGTAGTATTATCAATTATCAATCCATTCAATGTTTAACTATAATTTATAGTATACACATAGTAATAGTAGCATAATAATCTTGTACTACATATTTCTTTAGCCTTTATACAGCTTATCAAAGGGATTCCATAACGCACACAACATTTCCATAATCATAGTGTTTTATTTTGGACAATAATGAACTTATAGTATTTACAAAATCTTAATAGCATAATATTTTCTTCTAGACAACAATGTACTTGTGAATTACTTGTGATTCAATTTTTTTTTTAATAATTCATGCATCCCCATACGCACACAGCCCTGCCATAATCTTTTTCCAACTATATTTTTTTAAACCATTTTACGGCATATAAAGAGGATTCCATATCGCACACAGCCTTGCCTCATTCACAAGTAGCATTGTGTTCTCATATTCATCCAATCATATTTTTTTATATTTAAATATATATCAAGAGTTCACCACACTGTCATAACACTTTATTCAACTCATCATCAACTAAATACATCACATATCACTCCATAAAGCAAATTAATTTCTCCCCCATAATATATAGGAAAATAATATTATACCAAAAATATACTGAAATATACCATATTTCAACATGGCAGAATTGACAGTGCAAAGTCAAAAATACACCAAAAATTTCACATTATGAATATCAAAGCCATATTCTCCAGATCAATTGTATTATAAGTCTAGATTAATTTTCTACTGATTTCACATCAATTGGATTTATATAGAAGGAGAAACATAAAAAATATTCCACCATAGTCAAGCTGTCAATAAAATTAAGCAACATAAAGTATGGTCCAAATTTGCCATCAAGAAAAAAAAATTAAGCTTCCTCTATTTCCATAAATTTTGTAAATAACATCTCAAATTTTTCATAGAAACCAACAGAAACCAATTTGGAGTTATAAAACTTTAGATAAAGCTCAAACAAGTTTGCTGTTCTCCACAAGGTACCCAAATTTAGCAAACATCATTCACATTTACAATCTCATCTCAACAATAATCATCCATCAACATAATAATCAAATATCATAATAATTAAAATTCAGAATCTAGTAATTATAAAACACATATTTCTCTTATCCAATCAACTTAACAAATAAATTTATAATTATTTATTTATTTATATGTGTTATATCACATAGAACATTAAGTTATCCACTTACCTTTATTGCTTCGTTCCCTTTGCTTGTTAGTTGTGTGTCAGCCTCTTTTCCACTTGGTTTAGCTGAATTAGATCATAATTTACTTATTTTAAACACTTAATAATAATGGAACCTCTTTCTAACATGATAACATCACCGAACTACCTAAACATATGAAGCTGCCAACCATGACAGATTTACTAGCGTGAATTTAAAAATTCTCCAAAAATTCTATACAATTAATCTGAAGATGAAACTTTCCAGATCACTTAGCCTATATGTCTAAAGTAATTTAAAATTGATTTTGTCTAAATTGGATGTGTATAGAGGAATAACTCTAAGAAATAATCCACCTTACTCAAACTAGCAATGGAAACTGAGCAATAAAATGTTTTCTTTTATTACACTAACATAGAGTCTGAATCAGATCGAGCCAAAAGAGAAACAATTTTAGATAATTCTTCAAAGTTTTCATATCATCAAACAAAACTTTATTTGAAGCTTCCTATCTCAACATATACAAGAAACACCGAGACTGATTTTAACTCATGAACTCTGTAAACCTGATTCACATAATCAAAATGGTTGCTTTTAGGAGCAATTTTGAAAAATTGTTGGGACTTATAGAAAAGAAATTTTGAGCTAAAATTTGAATCAGTCTTATATTTATATGTCTAGAAAATTCTATAAAAATTTCACTTCTTCATTTGGATAACTATAGAGGGAGGTATGGGTAGCTAAACACAATCAGGTCAGTTTACACTAATAGATTGAGCACTACAAAGTTCAGCTTCGTTAGACCATCATAAAGGCCAAATCAGCTTAACCAAAAACTACAAAGTTATAGAGGATGTGTTTAAGTTTCCATAGAATCAAACTAACTTAATTTAAAGCTCTATAACTCAATATATGATCAAAATAATATGACTGAAAAACCAGGAAAAATGAACCCGAAAACTGCAGCATATGAACCCTAGATTAAATCAATCAAATCACTTAAAATACTTACCAAATTAATCACCATAGACTTTAGAGATGATGATTACAGCCTTATAAATGCTTTAGATCTCCAAATTTAGCTTGCAAAATCAACACCAATAAGTAGAATGAACTCTCCTCTCTTTCCCCCCCTTTTTTTAAGCTTCTTAAGTGTTTCTATTTTTTTTTTCTTTAAACATCTAATAATATAGATATATTTGCTTAAGCCACAATTTAGGAAGTGTCTAGAGCCTTTTTAGGATAGGTTTGAGTGTAAAATATTTACTTAGGCTCTTAATGAAAAGCTAATATAACATATTAACCCATGAACTTCCAATTGTTCATTTTAGGATATTTATTTGCTTCAATTGAGTCTTTATCATCATAACCTTTTTAATTCTCATTCTTCACTTCATTTATACTCATAATCCCTTTTATTCTCATAATTTCACTCATTTTAAGTGTCGTAAAAATTCAAAAATTCTCGCTTGTTGTTTGAGTACAAGTCATGGTTAAACCCGGTATACTAGTCTAACTATATATACTAACTTATACTTAAATTCAATCAATATGCATAATGAATGTAAATGTACCTATAGTTTGGGTACGGATGTTACAAAGCATCTTCGATGAAGAGGAATGTTCAATCTAGAAGCAAGAGAATCACCTAACCAGTTATCATGCCAAAAATTAACCTTTGAATCAACACCAATAAGCCAAATGGATTCATTCTGTAATTGAAAGAAAACCTTCTTGATAGAACACTAAACTGATGAAGTAACCAACCTTGGAAGCTTGGAAGTAGTAATGTATCAGGCTCTTAAGAAAGAAAAAGGAGTAGAGCTATCTTGCATTAAAGAATTAGCAAACTTATAGAGCATTGCCGAATTGAGAGTTTTGAGACTCTTGATTCCTAAGCCCCCTTCTTGCTTAGGAGAGCAATAAATACGCCAAGGCACAGTAATCAATTTTTTCTTTGAACAAGAACCCGTCCAAATGAAGTTTCTAATGGATTTTTTCATGCTAGATAAAAGTTAAACATGCCAACGATAAAATCATAAAACTATGCAACAACGAACTTTGAATCACCAAAGTTACAAGACAACAACGTCCAGCCATAGAGAGTAAAGAACCTTTCCACCCCTCCAATTTACATAAAATTTTATCAGCAATAGGTTAAAGGTGTAACTTTTTAGGTGAGCTTTTGAAGAGAGAAACACCTAAACAATTGAATGGCAAAGAGCTAAGTTTCATACCTGAAATATGAATTAATTTGGAAATACGTCGATGACCAACTGAAGAGCCGAACAAAATTTGAGAATTTTCCCAATTTACAATTTGTCCAGACATAGAACCATAAATGTTAAAAATTTGGGAGATAGTTCTTAAGTTGGAAATATAAGCTTTTCCAAAAATAAGAACGTCATTTGCATAGAAAAATGCGAAGGAACTTGAATGCCTTGGCCAGCATACATTGGTAAAAAGAGACCAGAATTGACATGGGAAGAAAACCATTTGCTTAAAAAGTCCTCTCCAATGCAAAACAACAAAGGGGAGAGGGGATCTCCCTGACGAACACCACACGAATAGCTAAAGAAGCCCTTACATGAACCATTAACAATAATAGATATTTTGGCCGAATGCAGAATAGAAGAAATCCATCTGATGAAGGTAGCATCAAAGCCAAAGCAATGCAAGACTTCAATGAGAAAAGACCAATTAATGGTATTGAAAGCTTTGCAAATGTCTATCTTAACAGCCATGTGACTAGACTTATCAACATTTTGAAGCTCCAACAATGCAATGCTTAATGTGTAGATCTTTAATAAAGCCAAATTATTGAGGAGAAATAATTCGGCGTAAAATGGGAGAAAGCCAATTCGCTAAAAGCTTAGAGATCACTTTAAAAATAAAATTGCTAAGAGCAATTGGACGAAAATTGCCAATGTCAATTGCATTTGGAATTTTAGGAAGAAGAATCAAATTACTTGAATTAAATCCTAGCTCCAAGTTGCTTGAAAAAAAATTTAATAGTTGAACAAACATCTTGACAGACAATATCCTAATAATGAGTGAAAAATTGCCCTATGAATCCATCAGGACCCGGGGCACTAGTGCCATCTATACTAAAAATAGTGGATTTGATTTCAACATCTGAAGGAATTCAAATAAGAGCAGCATTGTGATAAGCATGAACTAATGTAGGAATTAGATGTTGTATTAAAGAAAATTCAGGCGTCAAGGTAAAAGGGCTATTGAAAAATCCTTATAAAAATCAATAACATGATTTTCAATAAGAGAAGGATTACTGACAATATCATAATTAATCTGAAGAAAATTAATGTTAACTTTAGCACATCTCTGGGCAATAATACACTGATAGAACGTAGTATTCCGATCCTCATTCTGAAGCCACTTGATTCTACTCAATTCTTTAAAGAAAGATTCTTGTTGAATTAGACTTTGTTCTAAAGCCTTATGAGCTTCAAGCTCAGAAAGATGAAGTGTCTCAGAAATACTTGAAACAGAGATCTGATTTTGAATATCCAACAACACCTGAGAATCATGTCTTATTCACCTTTCAAGATGACCAAAAACTTTAAAATTCCAAGACCTGAGAGCCAATCAAAGAAGCTTAAGTTTGGACATAAGCTTACGCATAGGACTAACAGAAATGTCATAAGATAACCATTCAGATTTAACAAACTCAGGAAACTATGAGTGAGAAAGCCACATGGAGTGAAATCTGAAAGGAGATGGACCGGCTATAGATGAAAAGCAATGTAATAATATCATATTATGATCCGAGTATTATCGAGCAAGTGCTAAACAATTAATTCTAGACCAATCCCGAAAATAAGAATTAGTACATAAAACATTATTAAGACATTCTTCCACATGAGTAGAACTAGAATGCCCGTTAGACCAAGTGTAAGCAGCTCCCATAGTATCAAGACAGTTAAAAGAACAGTCATCAATCATAGAAATAAAATCGCTACAAGAAATAATAGGAGGAGGACGACTAGTCTTTTCATAAGAACAAAGGCAAGCATTAAAATCTCCCAAGACATACCAACTGAGCCAGTTAATAGAAGAAATATCCCTTAGATCATTCTAAAGTACTCTTCGATGACGACCAGAAGTGCTACTGTAAGCCATCATAATACAATTGTCCACTGCATTAATATTAACAAGAACAGAAACTTGTTCATCACTTGAACTAAGAATACTAGTTCCAATGTTATCTTTAGAAAGAATCCAAAGAGATGGAAAAGCACAAGAGTTAGTGGCCAAAAGACGTAATCCCAGACGATTCCAAAAAGAAGAAGGGGATACTATCAAAATGAACCATTGGTTTAACAAGGCATAAAATGTCTCGAACATGAGAACGACATAAACTATGGATGCGATGCAGGGTATTATTGTTTCCTGCGTCACGATAATTCCAATAGAGAACCTTCATGAGGAAGATTTAGATTGAATTCCAGTTGAAGACTTTGTAAGAACAGGCTTGAACTTTTCTTTTGTTGCTTTCTTCTTTCTTGTAACAGTTGTCCATTTGGATTGATCATCTTTTTCAACCTCATCAGCCTAAGAAACAAATTTGCCTCTCTCGTAAATAGTTGGGTCAGCAGCATCATCATCAGACTAAGCATTAGTAGCTTCCGAATCTAATGGAATAACAGAAGGCAAGGCCTCTAGTTGCTTGGTAATTAGAGACTTCTCAGTTACTTGATTCACCAAAGCTAAAGAAGCAAAAGCAATAATATTCTGTGCATCCATGTCATCTGGATCCAAGTCTTCTTCCAGACGTGAGAAAGCATTTTGAATTGGAACTGAAGTGTCATTCTGACTCTTGTCATTACCACCAAAATCTATAGGATGTGGAGTTTGAATTGAGTCTATTTTAGAAGCCATCTTTTTGGTTGAAGGTTTATAAAGCCTATAATCTTTAGGGAGATGTCCAATGTCGCGACAAGAAGTGCAAAAAGCTGGTAAGATTTCATAGATAACCTCAGTAAAAAAACTCTTACCTATGCGTTCAACCAAAATCTGGTTAGGAAGTTTTTGAGAGACATCAATCTCCACAAAAAGCCTAGCATAATGGCCAAAAACACCTTCAGTTGTTGCCTTGTCAATTTTGATGGGAATTCCTGCACATTTATCAATCTCAAACAGAATTATAGGATGCCAATATTCTCAGGGAAGGTGTTGCAAGCGAATCCAAACTTGAGTAGTAGATGTTTTCTGTTCCATTGGATCGAAGTCAGGAGTCCAATGTTGCAAACGCAAAACACCAAGCTTAAGTGACAAAGATCCACGGCTCCAGACCCGATTCTTGTCCTCAAGCGAACGTAGTTGAATTTGATAGAAACCTCTTCCTAATGAAATCAATTTCCAGTCAGGTTTAAGACCCCAAATAGAAGATAACTTTTCCTTTAAAAGATGGAGTTTCCAAGGAGATTCTCCTTTAGCAAGGATAATTCTTCCAATGAGATCATGTTTACATAAAGCTAAACGAGAGTCATAAGCATCCTGACTGATCTTTACGGCCATATATTTCCCATTGTTAATTGGTTGTACAGATGATTGCAAAATCGGTTCAGAAGTCTTTAACAAAGAAGCAAAACTAGGCGTAGGAGCGGGCACGCTGGAGGAAGGAGTAGTCCATGAAAATAAATCCTTATGGCTAACATAAGTTTCTCGAATGATGGCCAAGCGGCCTGCGGCGTCGCTTAGAAGGTTGAAAATAGAGTAGTCCACGGCAAGGAGGACTCTCAGGTTTTCAGACCTAGGTTTTCCAAAATCATTTTTTTTATCAGAATAATGTTGTTCATTGAGCTCATTGTTCTTTTTCAAATGCAGCTCCCTTGATGTTTATTGTTTAAAGCATTTATTTTTTACCATTGATTAAATAAAACTATTACCTAACCATTCTATTTTAGACATTGAAACATTCAGATGCTTCTAAAAATTACAGTTAGTTCTTAAAATATATTAGCATTTTTGTATGGATTTCATTTGGTTAAAATATTTAGAATGATTAAAAAGTTTATGATATTTCACTCAATTACTTTTTTACTTGCTCTACTTATTGAAAATTCTTCATTGTACTATTCTTTAACATATATAAACTTTCTAGATGAAATTTATTATTTCTATTTATCTATGAACAATTTAAATTTTTACCAATAAGATATATTAAAAATAAATAAAAAATATATATTAATAACAATTCGTGCAACGCGCGTATATACGACTAGTTATATATAATTTTTAAAGATAAGTAATGTAATCCATAATCCATTTCCAAGGTCCAAAAGGTTTTGTTGGTTCAATAGCATCATGCTTAAAGGTACATTCTTTACAATGATTCAACAAAATTGTAAAAGTAAAAAGAACAAGTACCAGCACCATGGACTTGTGTAGATTCTTAGGCATTCTTTCATTATAATCATTCAATTTTTCATCGAAAACATGAATATTTAGCACAAGCAGCAAAAAAATGCACTTCAATGATCCCATTTTAACAGTATTTAAGAGTGAAAAATTAAGCCCCTAAAGTAAAAGTCAAACCAAAGTCAATTTTAAATTCAACCCAAGTTAAACATCTCATAACCGACACGAAGACTTGCTACCGACAGCAAGAACTTGTAGAATCATATCCAAGTATTGCAAGAAATCAAACCCAATAATTCCTATTTCTTCAGCAAAAGACTGGCAGCTTTTCTTTAGCAACAAAGAGCTTAACTCGCCTAGAGAAATATCATCATCATCTTCACCAAGAAGTCTAAAAGTGAGAATCGTCCTATTCGTAGATGCCATAAGCTGTAGACTTAAGGTAATCAAGCTAATTAAACAAAGAACACATTCTTTATTGCCTAAGTAAATTCCCAATAAACAAACAAGAATTGATTTCTCAAGAAAATCCAAATAAAACAAGATAAAAAGGAAACAAACAAGCAAATAAATAACTAACCCCATCAAAGTTGAAAACAACAGTAGCAACAGTAACAGAGTAAACCCACATCAAAAATAATTAAGCAACATGAACAATTCAAAGCCAAGATTCAATATCCAGCCTCTGAAGATCATATGAAGAAGGGGAAAAAATCAAGAAAACAAAAGGAACATACCATGTTTTGTGACAGCTATGCAGAATCAGAACATACCATAATCGGTAAGCTAAAAAAAAAAGAAAAAAAGCCAAAATGAAAACACGCAAAATAAGGAAATTCACTTTTGAAAAGCACAATGAAGGGAATTAAAAAAAATAACTAATTGATCAAAGTTGGCCCATTAGTGATATTGACCCAAAGCTTTATAGGTACTATTGCTTCAAAGCAGCATCATTGAACACAACTTAGCTAGAGATGAAACATTTTTATTTAAGTTCAAATTTCACTAAATCAACATTTGGTACATTGTTGTTTTTTTAGCTTGAATTTATAATTTTTCTTTTAATAATTGGGAGATCAAGGGAGAGAGGATCGAATTGAACCCATAACTTTAACTTTATAATATTCATCACTTAATCACTAGAGATTGAATTTATAATTTATAGCTTAGAAAATCCAACTAAAACATAAAACATAGAATTACGCAAATTTTTCAGCGGATCATTTTTAGTACAAGCATGTGTATCAACACAAATAAAATTATAACCGTCAAATCAATACTTATTTAATCATAGTCATTGATGCATATTATGGATATTGATACACAAAGATAATCAATGATTGTAATTAAATAAAAATTAATCTAATAGTTTTAAATGTATTTGTATATGTTTGTACTGTAACAAAACTCTTTTTCAGCTGATAGTATAGCTGTGAAAATATCGTAACTAACAATGAGAAGTAACAACAAACAACACATATAAAAAAAAGTTATCACAAATAAGAAAAAAATAGAAAAATTTATCAAAAATATTATGTTGATTTTTTGTATAACTAACTTTTCTATAAAAATCTTTTTAAAAATACGTTTTTAATCATTAATCAACCAAATCTTCCTAGGTAAGCTTCCTTCCTTCTCAACCTACTCATGATCCCTAATTTTCTCTTCTATATTAAATCGCTATTTTCTCAAAAAGCTATGTAACTTAACCAATTAATGGCATTCATCTCCAGTAAATAATAACGACATCTGCAATAAATCAAGAGCAAAACTTTAGCCAAAAAAAAACATAAATCAGCTAGAAAAGTTTTAGATTTCCAACAAATATAGCAATTGCATATAAAATAAAAAATCAATCTAAAAATAAAGAGATTTCAAGTATGTAACAAAAGGATCTAATAACATGATATATTCCCAATCCTAAAATAAAACAAAAATAAAAGGGTAAAGGGTCATTTTAGCCCCTAAGGTTTTTACCGAGGCTCAAATAAGCCCCTGATTGAATTTTAGGCTAAAAAAAACTAGAATTTTTCGATTTTGATCTTTTTAAGCCCCTCTCTAACGAATTGAAAGTTTAAAATCCAAACTCTGTCACAAAGGCAAGTGATGTGGCATACATGTAAAGAAATATGGACCCCACTTTCAATCTTAACTAACCACTTCCATTTCTTCTAAAAAAAACATTTCCCTCTTGTTTTTCTTTTTTTACTCCTTCCCGATCTTCTTGTTTTGAATCCTTCGTCAAAATCTAGAACAAACAAATAAAAACTTGCATCAGAATCAATATATACAGGCCAAAGTTTTTACTAGCAAGCATCAACTACCTCAATATCGCAAACAAAGCATTTGTTTCAATGCAACAAAAGGGTTTAAGAGCTTGGCAAACTTGGCCAAGTCGAGGATGCTCGTTACCTGTTTGACACAATGCCTCAAAGAGACGTTGTCTCATTGAATTCTATGTTATCTGCTTATATCCAAAATAATAATATTCAATATGCTAAATCATTTTTTAATGCTTCTGAATGCAAAAATGTGAGAACTTGGACAATTTTGCTATCTGGGTATGCGAAAGCTAGGCTTATTGAAGAAGCTAAAGGTATTTTCCGATCAATGCCTGAATGTAATGTCGTGAGTTGGAATGCAATGCTAGCTGTGTTTGTGCTAAACGGTGATTTAAAGAATGCTAGATAGTTTTTTGATGAAATGCTTAAGCAAAATGTTTCTTCTTGGAATTCGATAATTACTGGGTACTGTAAAATTAGATTGATGAACCCAGATAAAGAAAATAATAACTAAAATTCCCCATTCTCCATCTTACTCTATTCTTTATATTAACCCAGATAATAACACATTCAAGATTGATCAAACAACTCTGACTGAGCTTGTAAAAGAGAAAAATCACAAACATCTCCAACAGTTATATGGTGTTGTTGGCGTAGCCTCTATTATTCAAACCAATGTTCAAGGTGGCATCTTGTTGTTAAGAATATTGCTCATCGCCAAAAAGCATTTGGCTCCAACACGTATAAAAAACCACTGACCATGATCTCCATCATTACCAAAGTTCATCATGTATGGTTATGATTTCATGCACAACTCTGTTTTTACTTTTTCAAAACCATACTTAAACATCGTATCAAAAAGGCATGAAAACTGAAAGCATTTAAATACACTGGTGCAATTGGAAATCTTGATGAGGTTTAATGAATGAATGGTTGTTTTGCCTTCAGTGTTTTTGATTGTAGAATATTAGCTTTAGAACTCCTTACTCAGCTAAGCTATCTATTAATTTGAGCTCTTTTTGCATCTGTCGATTTTGAATATTGTCTTTACCTTTGTTTATGAGGTTGCTTTTATGTTATAACAGAATTGAAATGGATGGGAAAAGCTTATGTTATGTTTTACTGTTCAAAATTGTTGTTGGTATTATCAAGAACAGGAAGTGATGGATAACAAGAGAAGAAAAGAGAGCAAAGAAGAAATTTGATTAAATTTTTGGAAAGAAAAGCTACAAAAATTGATTTTGGGGTTTTGCTTTGTGACATTTTGAAGGGAGGGAAACCTGATAGTCCCATCCAATGCATGACAGTGCACGTTTGGCGGCCGTCTGGTCGACCTTAAGGGTTGCTCAACCTGTGGGTACCTCCGACGAGGAAGTTTTTGTTAAATTTTAATGTTTTATTTTTGTGTAGAAATGCTAGTTTGTTTGGTTATGTTCCACATGTGGTGTGGTTGGCAATAGTCATCTGGAGAAGGATGTGGGGTCCATAATCCACGTCACTTGCCTTTGTGAAGGAGTTTGGATTTTAAACTTCCAATCTGTTAGAGAGGGGCTTAAAAAGATCAAAATAAAAAAAACCCTAACTTTTTTTAGCCTAAAATTCGATCATGGACTTATTTGAGCCTCGATAAAAATCTTAGGGGCTAAAATGATCCTTTGTCCAAAATAAAAAACCATACATTAATCACATGAAATAAAAATAAATAAAACAGATGAGTAAAGAAAAAAAATCAACAACAACAAAATTAAAAAAAGACAATCGTAAAAATAATCTCACAAAAACAAACAACTCG